>JACXGI010006652.1:0-41098 GCA_016801175.1 Esox masquinongy
AAAACATAGGAAGCTATAAGGCTAAACAGTGTGGTTAAGTTTAAGTGCTCAGTCGTAGGCACGTGAAAAGAGTAGTGTTTTTAACCTGGATTTAAAAATGGATACGTTTGGGGCACGTCTAAGATCTTCTGGTAGTTTATTCCAGTTGTGTACAGCATAAGTGCTAAACGCAGCTTCTCCATGTTTAGTTTAATCCATGTTTAATCCTGCAGTGTCAAGCAGACGATGACACTGCAGGATTTGCCAGAACAATCCCCCTAACCAGTCCTCCATCCTTCACTCTTCTCAGTGATTGGTTAGCCGTGAAGAGGTCACGTCTTGTATGTTTCTCATCACACTGAAGGATAAGAGATTCTTGGGCCGAGTCCTCCAAGGACAGGACACCTCTTATTTCGACTGTAGACTATTTTTTTAAGCATTAGACTTCGGGAAGACTAGCTGTCGCATTGGAATCTGGTCACAGGGATCCAAACACACAAAAACATTAGTAAGACGATGCTAGAAAGTGAACTGAGAAAGATGGACGGAAGCTGTGTTAGTGAACTGCATTCGTCCTCACTATTTGACTACGCTAGAGGGTGAACATATAACATAGCCACTCACACACACACACACACACACACACACACACACACACACACACACACACTCCACCTGGAAATAATAGACACTAAACGTCAGACCACGAAATGAACAGTGACATTAACTACAATAAGATCAATAAAACAATCAGACCATCAAATGGGCAGTGACAAATCCATTCAGATCAATAAAACCATCAGACCATAAATTGTTTTCTGAAATAAACAGGGCAGAACCAGACTTTGGCTCTCGCACAAATCAGATACATTACACATACAACCTTCTTGGACAAAACCATCACACATCAGTGGGATAACAGACACAGTGAAATGATGTTGCTCTTAGAGCATCCAGGAAGTCTTATCCATTCCAATCTGTGTCACAAACACTTTACACCTGAAGGATGTAAATCAAAGCAAGGTGAAAAGGAAAGTCAAAGGTTTAAGAACAGTGCTGATAGACCTGGGAAACTACAGGCTAATGATGTGGCATTGACCAACAAATTACAACATAGCTGAAGTCAAATTTGACAAGTAGGCTATAGGTATAACATGCAGAGGGCTCTGTAAGAGAACTATGTCAATCGATGACATGTTAACTAACCTGTTAAGTAACATATTGTTTTACCTCTCACCTGTTTCACACCTTGTTCCACAGACAATAAAGCATATATTATAGATATCTCCTGATATCGGCAGCATTTTTACAGAGCTGTGAGCACACTGCTTCTGTTGGAACAAGGAATAAAGAAATCTCTCACAGCTACTCTGTTTGTTTTGCTGAACTTAGATTTTCAGTCCCTATCCTACAGCTGTGTAGGTATTTGGGTGTGCCTTCTCTGTGGCAGAGTTAGTGGGCACTCATGCTGGGTATCTTTATAATCTACTTTCTCTGTTGTATGACAACCTATAGTGGACACCCCCAAGACCCTTCAGAGCACCTCTCTATTTTGGTTTTGTTCTAAAAGTTACTCCTTAGCCATAGCAACAATATATTTATTTTTTTGAGGAGGGGTGTTAGCACCATAACAATCCAAAACAAAGGGTGGTCTGAGCCTATTATTTCAATCAGAGTTTTAATAATTGGCCTTCTGACAAATCAAATCATATTTTTTTGCAAATATTTAGGAAAAAAGATTGGACTTGACAAGTAATAACAACTGACTCCGACAACTATTGCACTCAGAAACATGTATGGAGCAGCAACAGTCGAGCTAGCTCATCTCTCCTGCTTTCTCGCTTTCTCCTTCCCAACGCACCACATCCATCCCTCATTAAGTACATGTAACCCTAACCCTAACATTTACAAACATACTGCTCTTATCAGTGAAATGAATGACATTCAGCTCAAGTTTTCATTCATCTCATCATCATTTTTTCATTGTGTGTGTGTGTGTGTGTGTGTGTATGCTTATTATTGCCAGAATAATTGCCTATAATGCCTGTATGCCTTTTATGTAAATGGGTCCAATTCTACCATAAAAAAGGATCAATAGTTCTCCCTAAAATACATATTATTTGCTACTTGTTTCAATTGGATTCTGACACCGTATAAATCACTTGTGTTGATGTCAAGATGAGGGTGCTGTACAAAACAACAAAGTAATCAGTGATTGATTCATCTCTGACCAGAGTATCAGAGACCCCTACACATTTTCTATACAGCTTTACTTAAGTTGGTTCTGGCCCAACCGAAACAACCAGCCAATCAAAACATCTGGATTGTTCTGCATTCTAGAAATCCTGCTTGAGGAACTCAGATTCAAACTCATCACAGAGAAAAGACTGACACCCATGGACAAGGCAGGTGTGGTATATTGGTCATACACCACACCCACTTGTGCCTTAATGCCTGAAAAACCTCTACAAACACTTCCATGAAGATTCAAATTTTCTATTGCTGTCAGATGCTTTATGTCCTGCTATCTCAAAACCATGCAGACTATGTGAGGCCCTGGGGATGGAAACAAAGCAACTGGGCTTCACTGGGAGTATAGAGAACAGCCTTGACCTGGGCTTAACTGGGGGTATAGAGAACTGTCTGGACCTGGGTTTCCCTATTGGTACAGAGTAATGTCTGGACCTGGGCTTCATTCACGGTACAGAGTACAGTCTGGCCCGAACATCACTGGGGGTATAGGGTACTGTCTGGACCTGGGCTTCACTGGGGATATAGTGTGTTGTCTGGACCTGGGCTTCACTGGGAATATAGTGTATTGTCTGGACCTGGGCTTCACTGGGGATATAGTTTATTGTCTGGACCTGGGCTTCACTGGGGATATAGTTTATTGTCTGGACCTGGGCTTCACTGGGGATATAGTGTATTGTCTGGACCTGGGCTTCACTGGGGATATAGTTTATTGTCTGGACCTGGGCTTCACTGGGGATATAGTGTATTGTCTGGACCTGGGCTTCACTGGGGATATAGTGTATTGTCTGGACCTGGGCTTCACTGGGGATATAGTTTATTGTCTGGACCTGGGCTTCGCTGGGGATATAGTGTACGGTCTGGCTCGAGCTTCACTGGGTGTAGAGAGCACTGTCTGGCCTGTCTGACACACCAGACACGTGCAGTGTGGCATGTCTGAGGTGAGGTGAGTCAGTCATCTGGCTGATGCCTTCAGAATATGGTGTCCAATCATCTAGCAGTTAAACAGCTGTGTGACGTGTGACTAGGATGTGTCCCGGCTTAACTGATCCCTTAGGGGATCATTCCTGCCAACTTAATGTTATCCATCTGACTGTATCTACACAAGCACAGTGTTTGATATTACATTTTAATTGTTGCAACAGGTTAGTGAAATCACTAACTGGAAGTTGGTGGGAATACAGCACCCACAGACATCGTCTGGTTCAAGAACTGACTCAGGACTCAGGACGTGCCAGCAGATTTCACTCAAGAATCAACCACAGAACTTGACTCAAACCACACTAGAAAAGTTCCTGGAAATGTCTGTCAGATTTCTGTCTCATCATGTTTTCTGTCTCATGGTGGAGTCACATCTGCTCTCAGCAGAGACCACAAACAGGCAGTTGGTAATGAGTGACTTCCATGACTGATATACTGTTGTTACACCATACATTCCACTCAGAACATGCAGTTACTGTAACAGGGGAATGGTCACTGTCATCACAGTAGAAAGTAGTACGGCAGAGGTTTTGAACTTGTATAAAATTGGCATGCTAATGTATTGTGTAACCAACGATAGCAGCCTCATATCCCAACACTCAACATAGGGTTGGCTGTTTTCATAACATATATTTCCTTTGTTTCCCAGTACAAATGTGCATTTATTCAGTGTTTGTGTGTATTTGTATGTTTGTGTGTATGTGTGTGTGTATTAACTGCCAAAAAGGACAGACAGAGGGCCGGCAGGGCGCATCCCCAGCTCCATACAAAACTGTCAATTCCTAAGTAGGTATAGCTATAAAAGGGACACACCCGCTGCCCGCTGGGAAAGGAGGGAGGAGCCAAATCCTGTCCTCCAGGGCTGGCAGGTTTAGCCTACACCTCTCAATTAGGGGTAACTGAGCATGAATGGCTGGTTTCAATTACTATCCAAATAATAGTGTTTACCTAATGGTTAATATGAATTACCCTGTCTGGGGAATAGACCATAACAAACGGGAATAATAGGAGGGCAGGTGTGGAGATTTGTCCTCCCGTGAACAGCATTTCCCCACAACTAATACTGCCTACGAACAAAGTGAATTTCATTCTCACTTCAAAACAAGGCAAAAGTAAACAAGTCTTCTCACTCGTAGGCCACTCGTACAGACAACAACAACCACGACACCACAGCCGTCAAACAGTGAACGAGACCGCACAACACGCAGTCTTTAACAGTGAACGACACCGCACACGTGCAATCCAAGGAGATCTCAGACTACACGTAGTCCCGCCTATTACATGAACGAGAAGGCACAACACGCGATCTAATAGTGAACGAGACCGCACAACATGCAACTGCATAAGTATTTATCTCAGTAATGCACTCCATATGAGTTAAGACATTGTTAGCTCAATGTTTAAAAGCTCAATGTGGTAAGGCAGTGCCGTGTAGAGGAAATAACCTGGTGCCAGACAGAATCACCTACAAAGATAATAAAACAAACACTCCGAGAGACGGAGACTGAAACAGCGATAGGTTAGTCTTCTCAGTCAGATAAAGCAACACTTGGAGTTAAAGTTATAGCCCGGGGCCATGCATACTGCACACGTACACATACGGACAAACACACACAACAACAAACACACACTGACATGGAAAACAGAGAGGGAGAGAGGAAGGACAGATGTCAACTCACTGTGAGAGGCAGGGAGCAGACGACGAAGATGACCGTCATGGAGGCCAGCAGCATTAGGTGATCCATCTCCTCCTCACCCTGCCCAAACCAACCCAGACTTATCTTCCTCTTCCTCCCTCCGTTCACCACGGAGCCACGGCGTGTCATCTGGCTGCGGTGCATTCGGCACAGGCTGACGATCACCGAGCCGTTGCACATAAACACCACCACTATCAGCAGCGCCATGAGCGAGGCGTAGGAAAGCGAGAAAGCCAACACCTTCCTCTCCTCGTCCACCCTCTCGCCCGCCGCCTCCATCTTGATGAAGCACCAGGTGCCCGGGCAGTACTGCTTGTGGCGGCCGTAGCCGAAGAAGGGCAGGAGACAGAAGGCGCAGGTGAAGAGGTAGATGAGCAGAAGGGACACCTTGGCGAAGCTGCCTCGTACCCATTTGGAGTAGAAGTAAGGGTGACTGAGGGCCAGGCAACGCTCCACAGCCATGGCGCACAGGATGAGCATGGAGGCCAGGCCGAAGAAGGTCATGGCGAAGGCGAAGAGGGCGCAGAGTCCCTGGCCCCCGGTCAGCCCCAGCAGTGACCGCTGGTGGGCGTAGCACACAAAAACCAGGGGGCTGAGGAAGCAGGTGCCCAGCAGGTCGGTCAGGGCCAGCCCAGTCACCAAGATGCAGAAGACAGACGACTTCGTGCGCCGCTCCTTCTGGTGGACCCCCAGGATGCCCAGTGCAATGACATTCCCAATCACACCCAGGATGAACATCACCGTGCTCACTACTGGGTTTCCATCCGTGATGTCGGTTTGGTTCTCGCAGGTGCTGTTCAAATGCATGTCTGGAGAATATGTGCGTGTGTGATATTATCCCTCAGTGGTGAGTTGAGAGAGGGATCCTATTAAGAGGCGAGAGAGGTTCCTGAAATTCTCGAAGTCAACCTTTCTAGATAGGTGTTAGGAGCCATGACGTTGAGTCATTTCCCCTAAACAATTGCCATTTCCCCTAAATAATTGCCATTTCCCGTGTTGCAATTTTGAAACGTCCCCTTTTTAAAATTTGGCAAGTATTTGGTGTTTTCTTTCCAGAAATAATGCTTATGCCATTCTGAATCCAGAACCGGAGTACGAGCAATGAAAATGCGTAATTATTTAGAAACGAAGCTCAGGTCTTACCATTGACGGCTCTCGTCTACTGGCAACTTAGACTGCCCTTCTTTTGTTCGGTATTTCCTTACAGTCCCCGTCAGCAATTATGCTACGTTTTAAAGTATGTTCTACCTCTGAAACTCCGAAACTGGCGAACGCATGTGCCTGACAGATAATACAAAAGTTAGCATGATGGCAGTGTGACTTTGCGCTGCCTTTCTTTCTTGTTCTCGCCCACTTTCTCTCTCACACCCTCACTCTTACTCTCTTACTCTCTTTCAGTCCTCGCTGACTTTGAAGTATTTTTTTCCACCCGTCTTACACATGTCATTCAACATGAGAGACATCCTAAAATTTGACCTAGACACCTGTTTAATTACTCTAGGACAAATTAATTCCTGAGCCTATTATATGAACTGTCACTTTTATTGGTTTGGTAAGTTTTCGAAAGTAATATTTATTTAGAATATTGACCAAATGTAATTGGCTAACGTATAGGTTTGAGACTACATTAATTGCCGATCACATTATAAAAATAAGGATTGTTTGGAATAGTCCATAAATTACGTCATATAGGGTAGGAAAATGGTACAACTGTGGGGAAATCTCACATTTTTCATTTTGATGGAAACCTTCGCACATTTTTCACAACACTCAAAACGTAACATTATTTCTCTATCAACTTAAGCCTAAATATTTATTTTTAAATTATTTGTTTCGGTCAAATTTTTTGACTCGTAATACGCTACATATATCTGACGATTTTGAGCCATTGATTTGCAGACTGACTTGGCTAGACTTGTCGTTGTTTAACCTGGCTGGCAGTTCTTTGGCAGCCAATAACCGATGAAGCGGATTTGTGGAGCCCACTGACAATGACACTTTGTGGGCAACTTCTAAAATGCACGCATTTTTCTAGAAAAAAAAATTGTTAATGTCAATGTAACCAACCGCAGCTATTAGGCATTGAGGCTGAGACAGGTTGATGAGTGGGCGAGCTGCAAGAAGAACTTCGGCAGGAGGGGTTTGTGTGTTGTTAAGAGCGCGCCGCGGGGTACAACGCATACAGCTCAAGGCGCGCGCATCCCATGACAAACCCAATCAAAACTGTGATGCATCGTACGAAAGCTTAACATTAGCGGTCTGGTGTTCTTTATCGTATGGAAACAAGGTGATTGTTCAGTCTGATCAATTTGCTACTTAACATATGAATGGGATCAATTTTTTATAAATCCAATCTGGGCTGTCTACCTAGACATTTTCTATCCAAAATGATTAACTATATTTAATCAATAAACTCGTATCTTTTTAATCAGAAAAGTTGCTGAACAAGGCTAACCTGTATAAACCCATCTCAGCCCTGTGAGTTTTATTCCACTGAACAAAGGACGCTGAAAATGCGTTTTCCTGGTTAAAAAGACGTTTATTACGAATTAACCAAGACGAATTAACCAAACCCCTGTAAGTCTATCCTTAAACAACAACCATGTACAATGTTGCTGCACCTTGACAGGGTGGTCAGGACTGTTTCCAGGAGTTAATTGTTTTTTAACTATGTAAGAGAAACTCTGATCTCACCATTGCTCTGTATAACCTTATTATAAAAGATGAATTGAGTAGCCTAATATCATCAACATTCCAGAGTTGTACCTGGTTAGGTTACAAAATCAGGAAAATCTAAATTTCAAACCTCGTTTGAAGGTTTTGAATGGTATTTGAGTTGGTAATTTTAGCAGTATATTTTGAAATCGAATCTTTTCAATTTTGAAAGTTATTTGGCAATAGCAAGTGTTTTGGAAATAAGAATCCAGGAATGCAAATCTTATTCTGTACGACTGATGTTGGAATACTGGAATGTTCAGAAAGCTTTTAGGATATTGCTGGGAAAATATTTATACAGAATGCATTAAAAAGCAGAATACTTTTCCCCTATATATTGATGCATATAGATTAACATGCAGTAAGACACCCCCTGGGGTAAGACCCCCGCCATCCCTAATTCTTTCAAAACACAAAATGGAAAAACATTTTTAAAACATTTTCTCTGGCTACAGTTTAGAAACTAAAAATATCCTTTGTGTCTTCAAAATGTTTAAGTATCTATTCAATTTATTTTAGGTAAATTCGTCAAGTTCTTTGTCATTTAGAAAAAGTTTTAGATACAAACAAATGGAGAAAAAGTTTTTTGTATATGTAGATGTAAGGAAACCATGAGATAATTAATTTACCTTTTCTGTCACATAAAATGGCAGAAATTCCAGGTGCATCAAAACAGGTGCTGAGAATGACAAAAGCAGCAGAGGAAAATAATAGATGTGGTCATAATACATTTTAACATAAATAGTTCTTGTTGAACGCTTTCCGTGATAAGCCCTGCAGATAAAAAGCTGTGAACTGAAAGAATGGGTGTAAAGAGAGTTCAGATTTCAAGGTGAGTCGTCTCGACGCCCATCACAATGTCCATATCCGAACTGGAAGACAAAGGAAAACTGGTGGCAGTAGGCTGACAGCACAACTGAACACGTCTTATCTAGGTCTGCATCCCTGTCTTACCAAAGGAACACAGTCAACCAAACATGAAAGTAATACAAAGTGCCGTAAAGAAAGAAATGATAAATCCATTTTAAAACCCAGTCTTGCTCGTGTTCTGTTGATGACTCCACCGACATCCAAATGCATACACCAGCACCACCACTTACAACATCTTTGGCCAGCTTATTCACCAAACAATTTTTACCTACACACAAACACATATGTTTGGTTCAGCTGACCTATGTCAACTGGCCCTGTCTACTCCTAGTGGCGTGTAGGTTTGCCTATCTGGAGGGGTGGCCATTCATCTACTTGTGTTCATCCACTTTGTGTGGCCTTAGTATGAAAAACTGAAGCAATTCTAATTTGATAGACTGTTTTGTAAAGTTTTCAACAAGAGGAGCTTTCCTACCTACCTACAGGCAATGCACAAACTCTACCTCCATTCCCAGGCTTTATTATTCAGCTACCTCTGGGCACTTTCTGTCCAACCTCTTCGGGGCAGTTGCCGATCCATGAAGTCAGGACTCATCTCTGTCCAGGATGGCATCCCCTGGAAGCTAGGATAGCAGAGCCTCTGCACATTTTCAGAATCTGAAACATGCCATTTTCATGGAGTACCTAAAATAGTTACACTGCCACCACCTGTGTTGTGTTGTGTAAAATGTGCTTATTATATTTAGTATTTGTGTGGGTTTTTTCCCAGCACTGACTTTTTCTGACAACTAAATTAGCTGATTATAATGCACTAATTACCATGCTGTGTTTTTCTCACCTAGCTTTCTTAAAATGTGTATACATACTGTAAGTGTACAGTATATACAGCACATTATGTATTTAATTATTATTTATGTTGTGTTTTTATTTCTATTTCGATTCCAACAAGAAAAAACACTGCCTTGGCAGCTGCTAATAGGAATCCTCATAAATACTAAAAAGAAATTGCTGAAGTAACAGACAGTGTCAGACGGACATATAGAAGTCATGATGACTAAGATGAAGAAAGTGGCTAAGTTAGGGGAGTTGACAGCACAAGGCTGTTTGCTGAGAACAGGAGGTTGAAAGTGGGGTTTGAGGATGACTGAGAATGAGCAGAAGCAGACTTGCAAACAGTTGTGGACAAGATATCAAACAAGAATGTTGTGTCCTTTGTCAATTTAGAGAAAATGACTGAGGCTGTTAGCTGATATTGTAAAAGTGTTTGAGGTTGTGTTTGAGGTTGTGAAAGTGTTTGGCAAAATGCTGGTTTCCTGTTAATTGACTTCCAGATGATAAAAGAATAATAATTATATTTTATTCTTTTATCATCACTATCTACCATATAAATATGGACTTTCAGGCTATCAGATGCTCCATAACTTGAACGTAAGGAAACTGGTGCCCAGACACCTTGGACAAAGACGGAGAAAACGGAGCAAACAGTGAGAGGTTGGATGATGATAACGTGAAATAGTTGCTTAGAGCTATCGAACCAGAAAGCAAGGAAGAGGTGAGCAAGAGGAAGGATAGTGAGAAAGCCCAATTGGACAAAGTGGCAAGAGAATATAACAAAAGGAAAGAAAGAAAAGATATTGAAAGTCATGTTTCAAAGAAAATCACATCTGCTTCTGCCAACATCCACCAATTGGTATTTTGACTAAGATATTGGATATTTTCTGGTCAGATTCTTTTCGCAAGTGACCTGATTGGTAACAAGAACAAAGAGGGAGTTATTATCAGTCTATCTGTGTAAATGCAGTTTATACAATTATCTTGTTGCCTTATTTCACATCAGAAATGGCTGCTTAGATTGAGAAAGTGAGAGGGAGCAGGATAAGTGTAACAGTTTCATATGAAATGTGCCCTACATTACACCATATCCCAATGGCTAATTGCCTGGTCTGGCCAGTCAAATATGTTCCCTGCTGTTAAGACCTTATTTGGTTTGTTTGGCACTGGCATAATAGTTACGTTCTGTATGTACTGTGCCTCTAAAAAGTATTCACACCCGTCACATCCTGACAGGGTTTCACTAGTGATCTTCCTGACTAGTGCCCTGGTTGCCCGGATACTTTTTGAGGACGGCCTGTTCTGGACGGATTCACAGTTGGGCCATATTGTCTACATTTCTTAGTAATGAAATTTGCTGTGCTCTGGAGGATATTCAATGTCTTGGAAATTGTCTTATATCCTATGTTCCTTCCTCTTCATAATGTACTAAATGTTGGACCTCTCATCTGCTCAAATCAGCTTTGTTATTGGCTGACACCAAACACTCTTGGAACAGGTTGTAATGACTCCATTGTGATGGTTTTTGGTAATTTTTAATGGTTGTGTTGTGGTGTTCTAGATTCTAAACCAAGTGAAGAAGACCATAGAGCCGTCATTTATTTGCTGGGAATGAGACCATGGGATTCAATTTTATGTATACTGTGTGATTTGATTCGGCTCAGATAACATCTAGGGCTCTTAGAAAGCTTTCCTTGGCGAGCAGCATGTCTTTTGTTTTGGGACAGGTTTTTTTTTATGAAGCCGCAAAGTGGCTCATATGTGAAACCACTGGGAAAATACTACAGTTTTTTTTATTCAAACAAAAGCTGTTTCATAGAATGTCAAAGTTCTTTTTATTTTAATGTTAAATTTGCCCAGCTGCATATTTTAAACATGAAAACTATTAGTGTAATGTCTCGCTGGTCAATATAATCCTTGCTGTGCACAACAAGTTTTATGTGGGGAAGTTTTGCTAACTGTTGATTGGCCTGATTCACTTCCAGATGTCCGTCTGTGAATGAGTGAGGGAATGAGTGTCTGTGTCACCTGGCTTCAACTAAGTTTGATCAGGAGGTTATTGCGCTTAATCATACGCGTGTCATCGATACCCCAAGGGACTGATTTGCACCGCAGGGATATTTTCACCGCATCTGCTACGTGGCAGTGCCAAAACACTCACATTCTCCGGGAATTATCTGCCCGTTGGCCTGTTTAAAGCTCTCGTATTATATGTGCATGCCTACAATGTGGCAGAATTATTTGAAAAGATAAGGGCACCTGCTACTGTTTCCATTATGGGTGTTTTTCCATTGCACGCTAATTCCACGGTCGGACATAACTCATCATAGTCAAGCAAATAAACATGCACAGTGAATTAGATGTGCTGCCAAATAAGTAATAACATTTAGGTAGGTCTGTTTTACCTCTGCAGCAATCTGTTTACCTTTAACCTTTCAAGAATTCATTTTCCAAACTCTAATGCATTAAATGGTACCAATTTGTCACCCAGTGGTTGTTGGTTTGTATAGAAGTACTTAGTGGCATTGTGTCCCGTCATTGAGCTAACTGCTTCTAACTGCTTCTTACCTGCCATCTTATGACTCAGCCTTTTGTCTTAGGTCCTTGCCAATAAGATGCTGGTCTGCACTTGGAAAATCAGTATTGATTGATTGAGTTTAATAAACCACCAGCATGATTCAGGTTTATTTTAGTCTAAGGAAAACATTTTTTGAAGCTTACTCCCCGCAATTTCAATTCTTGCAAAATGTTCATCCAATTGCAATGTTTATGATGATTGCTTATGTTAATGTAAATACAATAGACTTGATTTTAATTATAGTTACAGAAACTGACCAGATCATTCATATTAAACCTCAATTTAATTAAAATGTAGTTATAAGTCTTGTACAGAAATTGACCTGTAGTAGGTGGGACATATTCTCATGTAAGTGGGCCAGCAATAAAGTGCCAAGGGCGCCACATCTTTCCTCTGATGAAGACCTGAGCCTAAAGGACTGACAAGATGCCTGTGAGTGTTTATACATCCACAGACTCCACAAAATACAGTGGCATCTTTTAAACAAACACCGCCCAGACAAAGCCATGGAGAGGGCACAGGAATATGCACGCAGATGCAGGCAGACCAGAATAAATACCAACTAAACCACCGATGTCATAAATCAGATTATTTACATAGGCACATATTAAGACAAATAGTTGTAGACAGTTGGGGTTGTGGAGCATCTGTGTTTATCGAAATACAGGGTCTTTAACACTGCGTTAGACTTCAGTGATAAACATTTCTCTTAGAAGATTATACAGTTTATGTGTATATTAAATATAATGGGTATATTTTATATAATTTCCTAAGAGGTTTTTAAATTACTTGTAATATTATTTACAAATTAAATAAATACCAGGTCTTTAAATTTGATTAATTAACAATTATTTTTAAATCATCACTGTATGTTTAATGACTGCTTTATTTAAAGTCCCCACACAGTCTTTAAAAGATGGACATGCATTTTTACTTGTAAATCACTGTGTTTACTGAATTAAAATAACAGAAAAAAGGTTTGTATATCATTTTTTCCTTTGAGATCTTGAAGTGCTGAAACAAATCACAGCCAGAAGAGCACTGGCCACCCCTAAGAGGCTGGTTCCTCTGTAAGTTTCTTCCTAAGTTTCAACCCTACTAGAGAGTTTTTCCTAACATTTGATATGTTGTCTTTGTACTATGTTCTATTGAGTATATGGTTTAAATAATTTGCATATCATTGCATTCTACATTTTACACAGCTTCTCAACTTTTTGGAAACGGGTTTGTACATGTGCTACCATGTTCTGGACATGGGAAATGTGTACTTAATGTCACAATGATAATTTCTCAGTTATATTTCATAAATATGGGAAGTGTTTTGGGTAGATTATGAAATGCTAGAATATAATATGCTTTACTGTCTTTTTTATAATCAAAAGCAGATCTTTATCGGGGACACATGAAATACTCTGTGCAGAATCTTACAACAGACTTTACAAAATGGGACCGGAAGTTTTCTATTAGTCTGTCTGGGAACATCAGAAGAAATATTATGGAACAAAATCCTTTTACTTTAAAAGAAATCAGAACAAATTTCATCAAAGTCAAGCTATCAAGTCAAGTTTATTTATAATCTTTCCCATTTATGTGATGAAATCTATTTTTGGTGGGGGACTGTCTAGATGAAAGGTCATGGAAAACCACACTATAAAATATCTTTCCCTCTTTTTCCAATTCATTTTCGCGGGCATGTTTTTGGATAACAATCAGATTTAGGCCGGAGGTCGTGGAAATAGTCATTTGTTTCTGTGATTGAGTCAGTTTTTTTGTGTGTGTGTATGCCTTCATACATTGTGTTGTTAGATGCATGCCATTCTGTTTGTGCTTGTTTATAACAAATAGTCCGATGTGTTATCTCAACAAGCCAAAAAAGAATAATATTTTTGTAACTGACAAATCCCTCTGTTTCGCCTGACCGTCTATGGTGCCAGAAGCCTCGAGAAGAACTGGCAATAGCATCCAGAATTCCCAAGATGCAGTGCAGCACAGAGTCAGTTTATTTACCATCCGGTGGTTGTACAATGGAAAACAGTCTCCTCTTGGTTGGGGAAGACCTCTGATTCTGACATGTGATGGTACGTAAATTGTGTTCCCTATACCATACCGACATGATTCACTCAGCCTGGCCTCACCCTACCGGGTCTAATTCAATAACAAAACATTCTAAAACAATTCTAAAATGCAAATTGAGTTTTCCCAAAAGGCAGAGCGTACGGTGTAGTCAAAATACCCTGCCCTGACCCCTGATGATTACAACCATACTCCAGGACCAAGTTTGTTCCTGAGTGACGCAGAGCGTGACAACAGCCCTGCTGAACTCCTTATCGTCATATCAAACTCAAAACCGCAGAAGCCGAGAATATGCATATAACCGAGAGACATAAAACAGAGATTTGCTGAGAAACTGTGGTCACCTTGGTCCCTTGGGATAATGGGTTTACATACATTACGTGCTTGTGTTTGTATTGGGTTGGGACCATGAGGACATCATGTTTTAGGATGTAGTTCAGTGGAATGGGTTGTGGGTTAGGGAAAAGAGGGAAAGGAAAAAGATTACACTGTGGTTGAATGAGGAGGCAGCATGCTGGTTCTGGAATTCAATGTCTGTAGTGCTTGCTGGTGATCAACAAATATTAATATCTGAAACAAACTATTATCTAGATTATTGGACAGATGCCTGTTGTGCGATATCACTTCACTGTGTTTAGACAAATTCAGATAAACACGGTAAAGTACACTGACCAGTTAATTAGTTATAACCTTTACCCTCTGTTATTATTGAGACATTTTGTTTATTTGCTTCTCAGATGTATATTTTTAGTATTTGTGAACATATTCTACAATATCTTTATATGCAGTACTATGATTTCAGTGCACCAAAAGTATTGGTACAGAGTAATATACACTGCTCAACGAACACAATCATCACAATATAACACCAAGTCAATTACACTTCAGGGATATCAATCTGTCCAGTTAGGAAGCATAAGTGATTGTGAATCAATGCCACCTGTTTTGGTGCAAATGAAAGTGACAACAGGTGTACTGGAGACGGCAAGACAACCCCCAAAAAGGGAATGGTTTTGCAGGTGGTGGCCACAGACAATTGCTCTCTTCTTATCCTTCCTGACTGATTATTCTCTAGTTTTGCATTTTACTAGTGTCCTTGTCACTACTGGTAGCATGAGGTGGTACCTGCAGCCCATTCAGGTTGTACAGGTAGTCCAGCTCCTCCAGGATGGCACATCCATATGTGCCGTCGCAAGAATGTTTGCTGTCTCCCAGTACAGTCTCAAGAGCATGGAGGAGATACCAGGAGACGGGCCGTTACACGCGAGAGCCGGACAGGGTCGTAGATGGGCATCAACCCAGCAGCAGGACCGGTATCTGCTCCTTTATGCGAGGAAGAACAGGAAGGTGCACTGCCAGAGCCCTACAAAATGACCTCCAGCGGGCAACTGGTGTGCATGTATTTGACCAAACTGTCAGAAACAGACTCCATGAGGGTGGCATGAGGGCCGGACATCCTCTAGTGGGACATGTGCTCACAGCCCAGCACCATGCAGCTCGATTGCCATTCGCCAGAGAACACCAGAAGTGGCAGTTGCATCATTGGCACCCCGTTCTCTTCACACAGATGAGAGCAGATTAACACTGAGCACATATGATAGATGTGAAAAAGTCAGGAGACGCTGTGGTGAACGTTATGCTGCCTGCAACATCATCCAGCATGACCAGTTTGGCGATGGGTCAGTCATGGTCTGGGGAGGCATATCCTTGGAGGGTCGCACAGACCTCCACGTGCTAGCCAAAGGTACCCTGCTGACTGCTGTTAGGTACCGGAATAAAATCCTCAGGCCCATCGTCAGACCATATGCTGGTGCAGTGGGCGCTGGGTTCCTCCTGGTACAAGACAATGCCCGGCCTCATGTGGCCAGAGTGTGTAGGAAGTTCCTGGATGATGAAGGCATTGATGCCATTGACTGGCCCTCAGGTTCCCAGACCTGAATCCAATTGAGAACCTCTGGGACGTAATGTATCAGTGCATCCGACGATGTTACTTTGACACGTACCACCTACCAGAGCATTGTTGCAGACCATGTGCACCATTTCATAGCAGCATATTAGGCAGGTGGTCATAATGTTATGGCTGATCGATGTATGTTTGCATGCAATAACTGCCTGAAGTCTGCGACCTTTGACCCAACCAGACACGGGGTATGTTCTCTGGTGATGGTCTGCCAGGCCTGGACTGTAGCCATCTTCAGCTGTTGTTTGTTTTGAGATTGTTTAGCCTTACATCATCTTCGCGTAATGAAAAGCATTTTCAATTGGATTAGTTCTGAAGATTGACTTGGCTTGTCAAGGACTTTCCCATTTTTGCCCTGAAAAACAATTTAGTTGCTATGGTAGTATGTTTGGTGTCAGTGTCTTTCTGTATGATGATGCACTGTCCAATTAGTTTGAAGGCATTTGCATGTACATTAGCAGACAAGATGTTTCTGTACACTTGCTGTCATCATTTGCAACATCAGACAAATGAACCAGTTCCAGTGGCAAACATATACGCCAAAGCCATCACAACACCTTTTTTTTGCTTGTTTTTTTTTTACAGATTTTATAGATGAGGTGGTATGCAGATCTTTTTAGGGCAATTGCATTCATTTCTTTTATCAGGTACATTCTAATCATCTGTCCACATTACCTTTTTTCTCAACCACTGCAGGCTCCTTTATTTACAGGTTTTAAAAATCCAACATCCTGTTTTTTAAGCTAAGTAGTTGTTGGCACATTGCATTGAAACATCGCCCAGGTGCAAATTATTGCCTAAAGTTTTGGTTGTTTCCAAGAATGTTTTCAGATTTTTACAGTTTAGTTTAACAGTTGCTCATATCCACAATAACTTACAGTAATAAGTTGTGAGGTTAACTGCAGGAATCTAATCTACAAACCTGTAAGCATCATGCTCTACTATTGGAGCTACACAGGACATCTAGCTCAGATCGTTCAGCCTCAGTGGCTTCCTCGAAACTTATTTGGTCCTCATACTGACAGACCCCAATAGACTCCAAAGGCAAAACCTCTAGAATCAAGACAAGATATTGACAGCTCTCTTATGCCCGTACAGAGGACATGATACATACTTGACTAACCAGAAACCCCCGTTAAGCCAACTGTTGTCCAAACCTGAAATAGGATGGCAATGCATAAATGCTCATTTTAATGGTGAATCTAATATAACAACGAACCTCAAATAAAAGCTGGGAATCTATACTTCCACCTCAAATGTTTAGCAAAGCCAGTAGAAAGAGCTTACGTCTCAATAACAACAGAGGACACTATAGTATGTGAATTGGATGGTGTGCCTAGTACACTGGTAAAGAACAAAAGGTTGTACCTAAAAACAACTCAACTCAATCATTTGACCCTTCTAAATTACTGATTTAATTTACCCTTGAATTGCACCTTCAAGGATTATATACCAGAGTGCAATCCTACGCCGGACTTGTCATTTACATCCCCAGAGATGGAAATTGGCAGATGTGGTGGATGGGTAACCCTGAACACTCCTCCAGCTGCTTCTACAGTTTCGTTTTTTTTCTGGTCTTGAATTATTTATTTCCCGATTTCTTCCTGGAAGAACTGCTGGGAGAGAAGGGTAGTGCAGCAGGCTGTGACTGATTCATAACTGAGGTTTACCTTCAGGCACAAATGGATCACTCAAACCAGTAGGTGTTTAATGGCTGACCCAGTGACACAACTTAGCCATTGCTCATCGTGGTTTAGTCCGGTTTCCTGTTTCACACCATTATCCAGCTCCATTTCAAGTGGTCATATTGTTTGGTTTTCAACTGCATCATGTTGAAGTCAATTATTTGTGGCTGAAAATGCTTTCACAGTACCATGAGCCTTTGGATTCTATGACAAGTTTTGCACTGTAATCCAAGTATTTTGCACCCTCTGCCATTGACGAATGTCTTCAAAACAAATTACTACCTATTCACACAATACAATTATTTATTATTTTAAGACCGATACATGCATCAAAATAAGGCAGAACTTAGATTAAATTTGGGCACGCCAGAATAGATGACTAAAAACGTTCCCATGTATGCCTTGGTAGCATCTTAATTCTCTCTCTCTCTCTCTCTCTCTCTCTCTCTCTCTCTCCCCCCAGCCCAGACCACGGGCCCTATGGAGAGTAGCTGCCACGCTCCAACAGCTTGATTACTACAGCCTCCTCTGGCTGAATCCTCAGTGTTTCCAGGGAGATGGCGCCCAGGCGGTCCAGCCCTGTGCTGGTCACAAACACCCCATCAGGGGGCAGGCTGGGGGCCCAGGCTGGGTCCAGGACTCGGGTCTCAGGGCCCAAGTTAAGCAGAACCAGGAAGTGGACACAGCCCCAGGAGCGCAGGAAGGCAAGCACAGGGGCCGACATGGGGCCCTGGGTGGCACTGGTGGAGTTTGAGGAGGAGAGGGGTAGGGAGCTGGTGTTCAAAGGGAGGAAGGTGAAGGCTCCGTAAAGGAGGGATTCTTCTCTCAGGCGACAGTGACTGAGGGAGCTGAACAGAGCTGAGGGCGACTGTTTCAGTGTCCGTTCCTGACAGAAAGATGGGACAAATGGAGGGGGTGCCATAAACACACAGATCAAAGGAAAAACAACCCGCCTTAAATACCTTGCTGAAGCTCCTGGTAATGTGGTAATAATGAAGCTATGTAAAGACTAACAGACTTGATATTTTAATGACAATTTCAAATGCTCACCCCAATGGAATCGCCCTGCCCAAGGGTCTTGTCTGCCTCGTGTTCCCAAATCTGTGCAGACACATTCTTCAGAAGAAAGATCGCTGTTACACTATACTGACAAATTGCTTAAAATCAGAAGCGGCCAAATTTGTTTGCATCCCTAGGAATTTGGTCTCTTACTGGTGAGGGAATGATTTCTTCTCCGTATTTGATAACAGGTGATCCAGGAAGAGTCATCATCAGAACTAAGAGCATTCTGTGCAACACCGGCGTTGCTTCACCACCCACCTTCGCAACACACACACACACACACACACACACACACACACATCAGACCATACACACCACTCATTTGCTTTTATATATGAAGATGGAATGTTCAAAGAAAGAATCCTGATTACCATCCAGCTTGGCCAAATATCACCATGTGGTGTTGATAGGTGTCTATCTATGGCAACAGCCACTTCTTGTCTGGACAGGAGGTGATGTGCTGGTGGCAGCAGTGACCTCGTAACCATCTCCACCAATGAGTGGTTGGTTGATGTGCCAAAGGTATTCAGCGCAGACAGAGACTCTCCAGTTTGTTTCACCAACACAATTCTGCACAGGGGACATGCACTTCACTTAAAATTCCACACATCAGTTAATTTGGCATGGCACTTGCTACATATTCCTTAAGCGTCAGACTCCTCACATATTACCATCTTTCAATTATGTGACTAAAAGAAATCCACCTAATTAATGAACTGGTATAAGATTATGCATTTATTTTTATTATTAGTTATGTTAGACGAGCCTAGCAGTTGAAAAAAGATACATCTCTGCTAGCAAGTTTTAGGGTTAGTACTGTATTAATAAAATACATTGTAAAAAAAAAAAATTTAAAAAATGCCAGAAGCCCTAGCAGTGCCACAGTACCTTTCATTGTCTGACGTGCTGAACTCCTTCACCAGAACTCTCCACTCTGTGAGGGTCTGAAACCAACAAGCAACATGAACTGAAAACAGACGTTAGATAAACATCTGTCCTCACATGAACCAAAAATAAAATGCAATAGCATTGATTGGGTAACATTCCATTCTGAGCTCTGTTCAAGTCTGACCTTTGGTGAATATGCAGTGTCCGTGTCACAAATCTCAAATCCTGCCACACCCTGTTCCAACCAAAATCGAAGTGCATACTGAAAAAGCAGAACTATTGTTACAACTCATTCAGTACATGCAATAACAGAAACCAACATTTAGGTATTTTGGAAAGTGGAGATTTTCAACTGGGCAAAAGTCAAGAGTCCTCCCAGTTACTCAGAAACCGAAAGGTGATTGAGGAGAATGTTGGTTATTTTGTAGGCCAACCAGGGAGTATTCACCCTTTATCGAAACCTTCAGCAGAGGCACAACATTACAGCAGGCTATCCTCTCACCGAGTAGCGTGGAAATGTTTTATAACTGGCCACACTGATATGAAAAACCATTCACACATTTAGGAAAAAAAATGCTACATAGCCATTTGTCTTTCAAATGCATTGTACATCTAGATACCGCTTATTACCATCTGAGAACTCAAAACAGGAAATTTAAAAAATGAATTGTAATTTCCCTTAAACCTGCTTCGAATTTTAAACTTCAGAAGCGGTTGAGTCAGAAATACTCTGGAGTGGTGTGTCTGCTGTCAAAATGTTAGATTAAAACTGCAAAAATATAGTTAATAGTTATAAAAATTTTACTCCAACGATTTGTTTCTACAATTCACGTTTTGGGATTCCACTCCTGTGTACGTTATTGCATAAGAGTCTAATCTCAAGTGCATTTGTTTCCACAATAACTTGCTTTGCCTCTGCTCTTAACTAGAGCTTTTTCAAAGTATGGTGAGAAGGAAAGAGGAGAGAAAGCAAACAAAACAAGCTGACAATACCAGAAAAGGCACAGCATACCTGAATTGAGCCAGACAGTTCAGAGGTCACATCAGAGCCATTGCCTACGGAGTGTTGATGCCCAAATAGGTCCAACTCACAGAAGCCCAACACTACTTTGATGCCTAAAAAAAAGCCAGAGACTGACTGTATGATTAAAGATCAGAACAGGCAGTAAGTCTAAACCCATCCTTCAAGGTCTTTGGCAATTCCCATGATGATAATGTAGGCCAAATTGAACCCTGTGTTGAGATTCACTAACAGGCTACATGGAATGGGTACCAGTCCTTTACACCCATAGCCAATGTCTAGGCAGACATTTTGGGCCTTCTCAGTGTTAGTCTACAGTGGGCCTGCCTTTGTACATTACCTCATTTATACACTGCAGTCCACGGTGTTGGATCACCAGTCACGTGTGTACGCCCACAGGTGATCAGGACGTGGGGAATCCCAGATATGGAGGGAGCATGTTGTCGATGGGTGTGTGTGTTTTGTGTAAATACCTTCTTTGCGGCACTCCACGAGCAGCTGTTGGACCTGAGGCACTGTGCCCACTCCATCGTCTACCGATGTGAGGTCTGGAGGGGATGCGTCCCGGCGAAACAGCCCCTCTAGAATCACAGCCGCCACACCCAGGGACTTCAGATAGGGTAGCCGCTCACAAACAGCTGAACAACAACCAAAATACCAGAAGGCAAATCAGAAATTAACACTACTACAGAGAGATGACCTCACACGCCAGTTGTGGAATGTAAATTAAACAATATTTTAAAACATAGTAAGATACTATTAGGTAACATATAGGACATATATATTTACATGAAAAAACAGGTACATTGACCCTCCATCAGTCGGCTCGTACATCTAGTCAGACTGATATCTTTTTGTTTAAATGATTTCATGATAACTGTAGCATTATGGTTGATAACTTTATGTTAAAATGGTAGAGTCAGATTCAGTCTATTCATCTGATAAGCATCTGTTCCCATTGGAGAGGTACGCTTACAATAAACTTTCAAATAGAATGAAAGATTTATTACACTGAGTACAAATCTCTTGAGAAACGTTTGATTGTTTCTCGTCAGTTATTTTATTTGCCACTGCGTTCTAGTAGTGAATTCACATACCGAGTTGATTGAGTAGTTGGTGGTGTTTAGTCATTCACTGGGAAAGTCCCTGTCCAGTCTCATTTGCCTACACTGAAATAAAATTGTTTATGAAAATTCTGAGCCAACGTGTTTGCATGGTTACAGGCTACTTCTATTTGCCCTTAGTTTGTTTAAAAAATGTTTTAGAAATCCAAACCACTGACAGACTACTGGTCATCCCACCAAATTCAGAGAAAGAGCTGACCAAAAACATTTTCCAAAAACTCTCTCAGAATCCCAGAGTAACAAGAAGGATTCTACAGGCCTCTATTGACACAATCAAAATCGAAGTGCATAAGTCAACTGTCAGAAAGAGACTGCACAAACTGGGTCTGCATGGAGGTCAGGGAGGAAGAAGCTTCTGCTCTCAAAAAAGAATATCCAGATAGGACAAAAGTAATGGAACAGTGTGCTCTGGGAAGATTAATCAAAGGTGGAGCTGTTTGACCACAATGCCAGTCACCATGTTTTGGCAAAAACAAAATGATTGCTGTATTCTTACAACACAGGCATGAGACTTGAAAATAATTTTGTACTTTTAGATGGTTATCACGACCTATATGTACGTAACGTCAAATAAAAAATGTGAACCCTACGTGACACTTCTGGCCCGTAGTGGATGACAGGTCACTTCATCTTGCACTGCATCTGGGTCCCTCTCTGACACCTCATCCTCTGAGCTTTCATCATTACCATTCACTAAATCCCCCCAAACTGTTCTGAGTAAAACCCTCCTCTGCCATTTTGAAACATCAGGTAGAGGAAGTTGTCAAGGTCACACCACAGAACATGTGATGTCACATACAAGCCCAGAATGCCCTCTTTCACATACATTTGGGCTTAAAACAGTGGATGGTTTCAGATGTATAAAAAAAATTGTTTTTCTATAGTGGAACTAAATCAATTACTGGGTCTCAGTATCTGAGTACACACACTTAACATTGTGAAGAGCGTAGTTAGCGTAATATTGCAGCTATTGTACAATTCGCCGTTAACGTCCATTGACGCCAGTCTTCCTTAAACTCACCGTGGATACCACTTGGAACCTCATTCTGGGCGTCCATGAATACTGAAGGCTGTATGCGGTAGAACAGCGCCCTCTGCCACCACAGTAGCGCCGGTGCGACCGGCCGAGGGCTCTGCACTATGATGGTAATTGCAGCGCCCAGCATGCCCAGCCAACACAGCCAGAAAACCAGCACCAGGTGACAGCGTACCTTCCTCCAGCCTGCCCCCCCGGCGGCAAGCTCCAGCTCCTGCTTGGACATCGGTTGCCATTTTCGCGGCTCTGGATCGGGAGCCGGGATTAGATGAGGGACCGTCTCAGAATCACTCAGACTTCCCGACATTCCAGGTCCAGCTGCTAGGCTGCCGTAACAGGGTTTACCATCCACGTTCAGTGCCATTCTGAAGTAGGCTATTGCCTACTGCAGGTTCAAAGACAAAAAAGGATGACAACGTTTTATTTAAAACTATACCTAGAGCAAACAAAAAGATACGCTTGCGTATAGTCTACACTTTTCTTTAATTTGCCTATAATGTCTATTTGTGATCAAATACTGCTTTAATTTGACTTTACAGCACTCACGAAGCTGCAAATCACAATATGAACTTGCCACCAGACAGGTTCGGAAAGCCGGTATAAATGAATCCCTGATTGTGATCCTGCGGTCTTCCACGTGGCACGTGATTTTAGCAAACATTCCGGTCATTTCGCAAAATTCCTACCATGTGTTTGAAATAATCTAATTAGCCAATGAACTATTTCAGCCAATTTCAAATCCTTAATGTTTTGACTGTTCACTTTTAATGTGAAAGTGGCCCAGTATGCCCATTACGAGACAATGGGGAAAAAAATGAAAAAAGAAATATGTCGACTCTGAGATACAAAACAAACAAGCCATTTGTCTGAGTGAGATGTTATTAAAACCTCTGAAAATGCACTTCATTGCTCACCTTCTAACTGGCTACAGTTGTCCTCTTCTGTTCTTGTTCTCTTTAATCTCCTCTTCCTCTGCTTCAAGTGTTCTCATTACCAGTTGGTCCTGGGGTTTTCATGGCATCTAAATGTCCATGGGGTCTGGAGGTGAGACAGCCCTGTGTTTGTGGAATGAAAACTTGGTTGGAGCAATTAGTATTGAGGTGCTGACTATCACCACACTCTGTCAACACATTCTGAACATCTCATGCTTAGCAAATCTGTGGCCTTTAGCGGGGCTTCATTTGAACAAAGAGGGTCTTACCAGTTTTAGCTGCTTACACCTGTCCAGTAGACATTCTGGAATTATATCATAATGGCAGGCTTTTTTAAACTGGGTCTTGGCCAGTGTAGCAGAGTTTGGATCAGAGTGGGTCCTGCGCAAGAAACAGGTGGGTAGCAAGTTACTGGAATACATCAATAATAATAACACCAAAACTGTGTTTAATGTGGGTTGGTATAGAAACACATTGGGCCTCAGTATGTTGTTTAATTTGTTTTGGAGTCTGGTGGTGAACTTTTAATAACTGCTGCGTTACAGAACAGTGTTGTCTTCTCTGATGGTCCATTGTCTAGCCCTGTAGTTGACCTATCAGAGCTTGCGAGCTGTAATTCCATGGCAATCATAAAACATTTTATTAGTTAGAGCACTGTTAACACCTTGAAAAACAACAGGACGCATTGTTTACTGAATGTTATTTTATTTGATGTATTGCTCTGTGGTGTCACCAAGGAATTTGCTAGCTAGATGGTTCTGCTGTTGTGAACCACACAGTGGAACACTGTATTTCCATGCTGGTTACATTTTCTTCTGTGATTGGTCAAATAGATGTGCTATATTGTCTCTGCCTTGTTACGACCTAGCTGACCCTTCAGGTACTGTAGCAATACTGACATCACTGCCTATAAAGCATTCTGCCCTTTGCCTAGGCTTCAGTGAAAATGAATGGGCCACTCAGACGCTGTTTTAGATCCCACTTATTTACATGTTCATTAGCATCTGATCTCCAGTCTTGCTCTTTCTTACCTCTATCCAAATTATTTTACTGTAAATGTTACCGTTACAATGATATGGTAAGATTAATATAGGTTACAGGTTATACTGTAGTAATTAAAGCTTGGCATTGCATTCATTTGGTCTGATTAGAAAGGGAGGATAAAGTAAACAATTCAACTACAGAGAGCTTTGTAAGGCAGAACAAAAGAAAAAAAGAAAGACAATGATGCTTGCAGCAAAATACTTAAACAGGAAAAACATCTTAGCATCACACTCATGCTCAACTCTGAGCACCTGGACCTGCCTTTAAAGCAGTGTTTCTCACTTTTCAAATGTTGGGTTGCAACCCAAATTTGGGTTTTGGAAGGTTTTGAATGTAAACCTTTACAGTATCAGGTAGACAGGTTGTCGAAATGAAAATGAATGTACACTTGAATTTGAACTATTTTTACAGTGTAATGTAGACAGGTTGTTGAAATGCAAATGAACGTACACTTGAATTTAAATGATTTTTACAGTATCAGGTAGACAGGTTGTCGAAATGAAAATGAACGTACACTTGAATTTAAACGATTCATGCAGTATCAGGTAGACAGGTTGTCAAAATGAAAATGAACGTACACTTGAATTTAAACGATTTTTACAGTATCAGGTAGACAGATAGTCAAAATGAAAATGAACAAACATTTGAATTTAAACGATTTTTACAGTATCAGGTAGACAGATAGTCAAAATGAAAACAAACATACACTTTCACATAATTCTTGTTATTCTCTGAACATTCTCCTGCCAGAGTATTTACAATATAATGCTAAATGCTTAGCAGATGTTGGGTTCTCAAACAAGTGAGATTCATCAAGATTATGTGCAATATGGACTTTCTAACAATAAAGAAGGTGGTAATGTTGTTCTCGTTTTTACTATACCTGCACACATACACACACAATTTAGTCATTTAACAGACGCCTATATCCACAGTGACTTTACTACCAGCACTAGAACAGTATAATGTCATCAGGTACATTTTCCTTGAACAACATATTTATCAGTGCGAGTAGAAAAAGACAAGTGCATTTTCATTTTATTACAATACTTTTTGGGGTGGGGGAGGTGTGTTATTAAAGATTCTCTAAAGTTAGTTACACGGGCCATGTTGCCTGCATCATGGTCATGTGATACATGTACTTATGTCACCTCTGCCACCTCACAAGATTGTGCAAATTATTAGGCGTTGGGTAGGCCGTTTCATCGCAGCACACATGCACGCGAGAATCTTAGCTGCTCTGAAATTGTTTAAGGGGAGTTGAACACTGCTTAAACACATTTTCCATTCATTTTTAAACTGAATAACATATCTTTATTCACTAGCTTCTATTCTGTCCAGAGATCTACCCAGGCACTGTAAAGTAAGAAAGATAATAAAAATGATCTTACTGTCTTTTAAAGAATAGTTTTGTTTGTCTTTTTGTTTCTTTACTGAAGCTACTGTATCTTTTCTTGTGATGAAGTAGAGCAGTGTTGTGATTATATAAAGCAGTGCTGTGATGATATAGAGTAGTATTGTGATGATATAAAGCAGTGTTGTGATGATATAGAGCAGTGTTGTGATGATGTAAAGCAGTGATTCCTCTTCAATCCTCCTTTACACCCATCAGTATATACATTTATAATACAACATTATGGTTTTAATTTGTATTCTAATCATCAGAATCAGATTTGTGTGCTGTCTGTTAAGGGAAATGTGAACCAATTAGACAGATGATGTATTCATGTTATATATTGCAAATGAGGAACACATGAAAAGATGACTGGCTATCTAAGGGGAGGTTCCCACCATAACAGTTCTTTATTTAGCCATTGGTGGATTCCCCAGCAGAAGAGTGCCAAGTCCAAACTAATTGCCATGCATACATGAGACTAATGATTACATTTCCATGGAAACAACAAGTTGGACACTTCAGAGCCTCCATTCTTCTGGATGTCAATGATCTGTCAGTTAAAGACTGTAGCTTACTTACTTCATAGAGAGGTTTGCACATTTTTAAAGAGAAGCGGTGAATGTCTGTGATTTATGTTTGGTTCTCTCCTACCATTGGTTCTGGTGATGTGAACGGTGTTACAAACTTCTGATATGCAGAGATGACACAATCTCTCCTGCAAAAGGAACCAAACATGTTAGCATAAATATGTCAAATGAATCCATGATTTTCACAATTTCACAATATTCATTCAAACACCTCTCAGATCTGATCATCTGCATGAAAAAAAAGTGTGATTGTGATTGTTCAATTTACCAATTAGTGGAAAAAAGACCAGAATCGGGATGCATGTGCAAACGCAGCCTATGTCGCTTTTCAAACCATCAGTGATGAGTCGTCTAAGAAGTACTTAGAAGTACTTCTGAGAAGCACTTAGTCCAATTCAAAGCACAACCTTGCACATCCTTCGGTTTCATAGTGCATTCTAATAGAGCAATGTTTGTAAACAAAAAACATGTGGTCTGAGAGATATATTTAACTCGTTTGGGCAGAAATGTGGCACTTAATTAGAACCACTATCCCTTGACAGAAGCAAGACTCAGGTCCATGCACTAAGCCACATATGTATCTCATGGAACCTCATCAACATCTCTGAGATGTCCTCTCACTTCATTGCTGTACCATGTCTGTCCTCTGCTACTCATTATTCTAGCTCGTCAGTGATGTGTGATTACTGCTGCTTCCAGCTGGCACAATGTAGTCGATCACACATAATCCAATAATGCATTATAAATTTAACCTACAATGCAAAGCATTTTTGGGTCACTTCCTTTATTTTGGATTGCCTCATCACTTGAAACAAATCATCCCAGTGTTCGTTTGGAACTGCCCCGAGACCGCCTTGTTGAAGTGGACGAGGGTGCAGTTATTTGGTGCACACCCACATGCGATCTGTGCTTTCATCATCTCCCCAAACGAACCAGACTAAGTGGGGGAGAACGTTCCAGGGTTCGAATCAACCAGACTAAACGAGCTAGGTGTAAAAGTGACCTTACTTGCTGGTGACTCCTCCCCCTGGTGGCAGGCCAGGTATGTCCTCAGAAACTAGATACCTCATCACATACAGCAAGTCAAGTTCCTCGCCACGCGACCGCAGCAAATTGACAATCTCTACACAGAGGCACAGGAAGAGCTGTTATGTTTTATATCATACTTCTTTTGACTAACAGCTACTCCGAGATATCGCCTTTCAGTATGATTTGGTGTCTGACAACGATGAAAGCCTGTCGTGAGACCAGGGCGCGGTGGTTTAGAAAAGCATTACAATTACCTACCTTCCACTTTGGCCTCGATGAGTGTCTCTAGCTCTGCCTCCTGTTGTAGTGCCTCTGGTGACACCTGGGGGGCGCCAGGGAAGGTCACAATGATGATGCTCATATTGTCCAGGCTGCCCTGTAGGGGGAGACAAAGAGGGAGAGCATAGATTATACACTATGCTTGTATGCATGTAGGCACCATACCAAGTAGAAGCCAGTATATACTTTTCTATGAGTATTATTCATCCAGTAATGCTATTTGTTACACCAAATATGAACAATGTAGAAATCCTTACTACAATTTTGTGATTATGACATCACAATTGAGGACTGGACGAGGAAGTCTCAAACAGAGTCAGTGCAAGTGTAAGACCCAACCTTTTTTCCGTTTTTCCCCAGACAGGGCCACTCTAGTCTTTGTTTTTTTGTTATTGATCGAATATACTGTTTGTTTATAAAATAGTATAATTTGTTACCTTAAATATTAAAAAGTTCAACGAAATACCATGAAAAAAAGTTTACAAACGTTACTATTGAATTTATCTGAGGAAAAATATATAAAAGTATTTTCTTTAGAAAATGTAATACTTTCCTAAGTAAGATACTGTGATGACTGTCAATGGAGAAAAGGACTATAGATGCAGTGAATAGGATAATGGAAGTCAAACACTGGAAATGTCATGGAAACACTTGGGGAAAAGATCGGGAATAGATTTTGAATCTTGTCATTGCCTTCCAGAAAAGACAGACTATTATTTGTGTCTGTTTAAAAATTGAAGTGTGATGCTGGTGTTGATGTCAACCCAACTGATGTTCATGTCTTCATCACCAATCCACTTCATTGCAGTCAGAAATAAATTTTACTTGAACTACCAGTTTTTGTACCAGCATATACAAATGGGGGGTAGCCTTTAGTTACATCACAGGACTATTTCTAAATGTTATGCAGCAAAAGCAGCCAAATATACAATAACTTGAACCTGAATTGTAACATTATCAGCTTGTTACCACTAATTAATCATATTTAATGAGACAGACACTTTTTCAATCAGTTTTTGACTGCGTGCTAATGACAGTCTCCTTCTTCTGCTGGCCTTTAATCTTATTTTGTCTGCGTTCCATTGACCTCTTTACCACTACTTTGAAGTCTAAGTCTGGCTGACCACTGCAGGGTGGGGGCAGTAAGCAGACCTGAGTGGCCACGCCCCCATATTTAAAAACAAAACATGGGAATGTGTTTTTGAGTGGGCTGTATCTGTCTCTGGTCTTGTCTGTCTCTGGTCTGTCTCCGGTCTGCTCTGTCTCGGTCTCAGAGTGCGCTGGATTTTAGGTTCAAAAATAGAACGCTAAAACAAGAAGGATTATAACATCCCATAACTCTCTGTGCCAATATTCAACAAGAACAATCTTCCAAGTTGGGGATGACTGGGAGCAACGATGCTGTTCCAATGAGTTGGTTTGTCTTTCAGTGTGCATGAAATCTCACTTTGTCATAAACCTGTATGGTGGAACCTAAACTGTGAATGTGAGTAGGGGAAACAGGAACAGTGAGACTAATAGATTATTGTGATGTCACAGATTTAAAAAAGCTAAATTCCATATAATTGGCAATTTAATAGGATCTAAATGTATAGACTGCACATTACATGACAATACTGTTTTTAATATTACTTTTGGGGCTGATTATCAACTGAGAATTCTACCCAACGCTTCCTCAATGGGAGCTTATGAATATCTGGTCTAAGTGCATTACTACAGCTTGAAAACATTATACCACCTTTGAAGAATGCAAATACTTAGTAGCTAAGCCTTTTGGATGTCTTCAAATTTATTTGAGATTTAGTATAAATTTAACTAGCTAGTTCATATTGTGGGTACATTTAATATTATGATGATGATGGCAATGTTCCACACTAAATATCAATATAAATATTAGCCTACATCAGCAATGTTCTAAATATTAGCCTACATCAGCAATTTCCCTGCACCTATAGTGTAATTGAGACAAAACGGTAATAAGCCCCGGTTTATTTTTGGTCATGGCTGCAGTGTTTATAGAATGTTAGTGACCATGGCCACGGCACGGCTGAGTGATGGCAGTGTAGTCCTTGAATTAGTTAATTGTGTTCAAGAACATGTAGCTCAGTGGTATTCAAAGTCGGGGTCAACAGTATATAAAGTATATTCTATAGTTGGAAAGAAAGGAACGTTTTATGGGCTTTTTAAATCAAAGTAGCTCATTAGCAAATTGCTGACAGGAGTCACGGAAACCTCAAGGAAATTCATTGCATACACACACTTACAACTACACTTGCATATTCACTCAAACTCCAAGCTTTAACCAATAACTTAATTCTTCACCATGACATATTTCATATGTTAATGGCCACACGCCACATGTTGGGATTGTCAGATTATATTTACTGTTAGTTTGAATGGAGGAGTGGCTATATACACTATATTGCCAAAAGTATGTGGACACCCCTACTAATTATTGAGTTCAGGTGTTTCAGTCACACCCATTGCTCCCTGCTTAATAAAATCCAGCACAGTAATGAAATCTCCCTAGACAAACACTGGCAGTACAATGGATCATCTGCAAGCCTCATATCAACATGCACAATGCCAAGGGTCAGCTGGAGTGGTGTAAAACACTCCACCACTGGACTCTGAAGCAGTGGAAACGTGTTCTCTGGACAGATGCATCACGCTTCACTATCTGGCAGTTGGATGGGTGAATTTGGGTGTGGCAGATGCCAGGAGACCACTAGCTACCAGAATGCATAGTGCCTACTATAAAGTTTGGTGGAGGAAGGATAATGATCTGGGGCTGTGTTTCAGGTTTTGGGCTAGGCCCATTAGTTCTAGTGAAGGGTCATCTTAATGCTTCAGGATACAAAGACATTTTAGACAATTGGGTGCTTCCAACTTTGTGGCAACAGTTTAGGGAAGGTCATTTTCTGTTCCTGTATGACTGTGCCCCTGTGCACAAGGCGGGATCCATAAAGACATGCTCCGACGAGGTTGGTGTAGAGGAACTTGAGTGGCCTGCACAGAACCCTGACCTCAACCCCACTGAACACCTTTGGGATGAATTGGAACGGCGATTGCGAGTCAGGCCATCTCGTCCAACATCAGTGCCTGACCTGACAAATGCTCTTTTGGCTGAACGGGCACAAATTCCAACAGACGCACTATCTAATATCTTGTGGAAAGCCTTCCTAGAAGAGTGGCGGCTGTTATAGCAGCAAAGGGGGGGCCAACTCTACTTTAATGCTCATGGTTTTGGAATGGGATGTCCAATGATGGTCGTGTGTCCACATACTTTTTGCCATAAAGTGTATCTATATGTACATTGTATACTGTATATACTTGTTGAGGACGTTTCAGTGTGGGACTTTTGCAATTAACAAAATATTGTTTTAAAAAAAATCCTATTTTGGGCTAGATATGTTATATGTGGTTTATAGGGTTATAAAATATATTATAATCACTTTCATACCACAGTTAGTCTCGAAATTCCAAGTTTATAAACAAGTGGATTTGATGACACGCATAGGCACAAACATGACATAGTACACAATGTGCAGAGAGCCTTTTTGGCTGGACTCTGCCACTTCTACATCCAGTGGGCAAAAAAATGTGGACGGCGTCTGTGGGAGAACATAATATAGTACAGGACAATATACTGTACAGATGTTCTGAGAAAGAGAGTTACAAAATAGATAAGGATTTATGAAAGATATTTACTGGTTTCATTTAGTTTTAATTGCATGAGCCCAAAATGTATTTGATGTTGTTAAAATCAAAAAGTACTGATGTTAATGTGTCATTTGTTGGGTCTCGAGGCAATATTGCAGTTGATCAAATGAGGCTCTTCCTGGGCAGGATGGTAGGCCTAGCTATCAGGAAGATTAACACATACCGTTCATTGTGTTCCTACCTGTCTCCATCTATCTTTCGCTCCATCTCATAATCCTGCTATTCAGAGTCCAGGTATGCGCTGTGCCATTCTTAAGACATGCTATTGTCCTAAACAGCTTAAACAGACATGAGGAAGACATCTGGTTGCATAATGATTGGTGCTGAGTTATGCCCTCCAACACACACACACACGCGCGTGCGCACACACGCTGTCCTGTACCATCGTGAATAATTAAAGGCAGTATGTAGGCTGCATTTTAAGGTGGCCGTTGTCTGTGAAGGAGACTGGTGCAGTGGAAGTCACGAAGCTGTACCGACCTTACTGGGTCCTGCTGTTAAATCGTCTGACTGATCTATTAGTGAGTGTTGGAATCCAGGAGGGTGAAAGGACAGTGTCAAGTTAAGGTAATTGCAATTGATGCCGTGTTTAGCATTTAGTAGGTGTAAGCGCACCTCTTCACTCTAATCTCCATACATGGTCCGCTCTTCCACTCCGGTTCTCATGACAACGTGAACCCATGTGTAGGATGCAGAGGTTTGGGATCATTGGGATTCGGGTCTGATGGGAAGTTTTGGTCACTGACCTTATAGAGACAGAGGTCAATGACCTGGTTGCAGATCTCCCTCAGGTCATCGCACACTCGCAGGCGGCTGCGGACGAATGCACACAGCTCCTCGTTGCCGATGGCGTCCCACACCCCGTCACATGCCACTATGAGAAACTCGTCTTGGGGGGACCTCGGCAGCTCGTACACCTCTGGTTCCGGAGAGACCAGTTGCTCAGTCTGGGATCTCCAGTCGACCTCCTTGAAGTCGAAGTCCCCCAGGGACCTGGACACGGCCAGGGAGCCATTCACCCTGTGCTGGGTCACGGAGCCCCCCGCGTTCTGGATCCGTTCCTTCTCTCGCGGGTTGAAGGGTTTGTGGTCCTCTGTGTAGAAGCTGACCTGGCCGTCGCGGCAGAGGAGTGTCCGTGAGTCGCCGCAGTTGACGAAGTAGATGTACCGTGGCGAGAGCATGACCACGGCTGCCGTCGAGCCGCTGCGCTCCCAGCATTCCTGGCGTGTCAGGTTTTGCATGTGGCTGTCGATGGCCAGGAAGCCCTGGACTATCCCTTGCTTCACTTCATCAGGGTCCTCCTCTGCCTTCACGCGCCCTGGTGGCAGCAGAGATCTGCACTGATTAGTTCAACACCAGGCCTTTGGGGAAGATATACATGTAATCGATTCATTCTTTATGTTTTATAGAACAGCCACAGTGCTATATAAGGAAACCGGCATGCAGAAGTTCGACTACAGTATAACTACCCATATTATTAGTAATATTTAATCTTTGCTCACCAGCCTACCCATCCTGACCCTGAGCGTAACCATCCTGACCCTGAGCCTAACCATCCTGACCCTGAGTCTAACCATCCTAACCCTAACCATCCTGACCCTGATCCTAACCATCCTTACCCTGAGCCTAACCATCCTGACCCTGAGTCTAACCATCCTAACCCTAACCATCCTGACCCTGATCCTAACCATCCTGACCCTGAGCCTAACCATCCTGACCCTAACCATCCTGACCCTGAGCCTAACCGTCCTGAGCTTAACCATCCTGACCCTGAGCCTAGCCATCCTGACCCTAACAATCCTGACCCTGACCCTAACCATCCTGACCCTGAGCCTAGGCAGTAGGGAACCAATGACAGCTATGTTGGTGCCCTGCCAAATCTCAGAACTAGTGTCAGTCTGTTTTCGTTCCTCAGAGGTGACTCAGTGTGTCTTGCTAATTGATTAATTCAAGCCTTGTATGTTAGGATTACAAGTTTGGTTTGTGGGGATCCCAAAAGGCACCTCAGCAAATGAACTGTCTTGCAGTATATATGTGTCATGCAGCAGGAGTTCAAGTCCTGGTTGCAGAAAACTGGCCAAATTGTGGTAGACACAGTACCCTCTATACTATATAGATTATAGTATAGATCATAACTACATATACAGTTAGGTCCAGAAATATTTGCACACTCACACAATTTTCATAATTTTGGCTCTGTACACCACCACAATGGATTTGAAATGAAACAACTGAGATGCAATCAAAGTGCAGACTGTCAGCTTTAATTCAAGGGGTTGAACAAAAATATAGTATGAAACGTTTAGGAATTGCAACCATTTTCATACACAGTCCCCTTATTACAGGGGCTCAAATGTAATTGGACAAATGAACACAATCATAAATAAAACGTTCATTTTTAATACTTTGTTGAGAATCCTTTGCAGGCAATGGCTGCTTGAAGTCTGGACATCACCAATTGTTGGGTTTCCTCCTTTGTGATGCTTTGCCAGGCCTTTACTACAGCTGCCTTCAGTTGTTGTTTGTTCGTGGGTCTTTCTGCCTTAAGTTTTGTCTTCAGTAAGTGAAATGCAAGCTCAATTGGGTTGAGATCAGGTGATTGACTCGGCCATTGCAGAACATTCCACTTCTTTGCCTTAAAAAACTCCTGAGTTGCTTTCGCAGTATGTTTTGGGTCATTGTCATCTGTAAAGTGGAGCGCCGTTCCAATCAACTTCACTGAATTTGGCTGAATCTGAGCAGACAATATATCTCTATACACTTCAGAATTCATCCTGCTGCTTCTGTCTTCTGTCACATCATCAATAAACACTAGTGACCCAGTGCCATTGGAAGCCATGCATGCCCATGCTATCACACTGACTCCACCAGCTGGATGTTGTGAAGGGGTTTTTCTTTACCATGGAAAGGATCCTACGATCATCCACCACTGTGGTCTTCTGTAGACGTCCAGGCCTTTTTGTGTTGCAGAGCTCACAAGTGCATTCTTTTTTTCTCAGAATCTACCTAACTGTTGGTTTGGCCACTCCTAATGTTCCTGCTATCCACACCTGTCCATGAAACAGCTTTTGAGTCAATAGTCCAATTACTTAAGGTCCCTTGAAAAAGAGGGGGCTACATATTAAAGCTGTAATTCCCAAACCCTACCTCCAATTTGGATGTGAGTACTCTCAAATTAAAGCTGAGAGACTGCACTTTAACACCATATTCATTATATAACTGTAACTTAAATATATTTTGGTAAACTGCCAAAATAACAAAACTCGTGTCAGTGTCCAATTATTTCCGGACCTAACTGTATATATATATCGAGCATAACTATTTCTAACCCTACTGAGTACTTCCCAGTTCCTGGAGCACTGCGGGCTATTTCAGCTCAAGCAGTATAGAGGCACATAGACTTAATGCATAGGAGTGAAAGCAAGGGTGGAGGGCATAGTAACACAAACTTCAATTGGAATAGGACTTTGCATTGTGGGCGTTGCCTCATTTGCATATGATATTTACGAGTGAAGTTTAATACTTGTGAAGTGAAGACCACACATCATATAATATACAATTTGTCAGTCTTCTTTTTTTAATTTAAGCAAATTCAAGTAAGGCAACTCGTTATCTTTAGTAAACACTTGATAAGTCTATGATGTGTGTATTTTTTTACAAGAATAAAATATATAAAATGTAACTGAACAAAATAAGAATGCTTAGTGGTATTTAGCCACGTTGATAACCAACTAGCTGAAAATGACATTTCCACCGAAATTTCAGACATGCACTTCGCTAACACGCTAACTAACATTTTTATGTCACCAATAATCGCGAAACATCGATGACTTGATGATAACCGTGAAAAAAAATGATAACCGTGAAAATAAAATATATTAAAACCTCTGTCAGACATCCTGATAAGTGGCTACATGAGACAAAAATCAATGAGTCAAAGTGCGCCGCCCCTATCTAGTACCTGTAGCGAGGATGTGCTGTAGCAGGTTGCGGGAGCAATATTCTGCCACCATGCTGCCAGCGTGCCCATCGAACACGGCGTAGTAGCCCCACTCTGCCAACCCCCCTTCCATCTCGGGCATGCAGACGTGGGCGTCCTCCATCTGGCACCTCCAGCCCTGCATGCTGGCCGTAGCGTAGTTCACCCCCCACTGAGACCCTCCTTCAGCCGCGTGCTTCTCCAGGATGGGCTGGTCCAGGTAGACTCTCGGCCCGCCGTCCTCCTCGCTTGAGTCGTCCCCGCTGTCCATTTTGTCCCCCTTGAAAAAGAAGGCGACCATCTTCTCTGTCTCTTTGGCCAGCTGGCGGAGGAAGGAGGGCACCTCCACGGCACTAGCACGTCTGGCCGTCCTCATGGCTCGGAGGTGCCCCTCAAGTTTCCTTCCTGACCTGACGGTGGTCCTCCTCTTCCTGCCCCTCCTCCTTCTCCCTGTCTGGGTCCCTCGCAGCACGTCCAGGGCAGTGCGCTCAGCTGGATGTGCTGACCACGTGGAGACGGTCCACAGCTGAATTTATGTGGAGGTTAGGCGGACAGGTTGATGAGCCGGTCCTTGTGGTGGTATGCCTGGCCCATTGGTTTAGTGTCTAGCATTTGTCTCAATGTGGCCTCTATGTTTTTCTTGGTCTGTTTGTCCACCTCCCTCTGCCTTGTCTCTAGCTAGAGTTGGCCCTGTGACGCTACTGGCCCGGCTATTTTTGTTGAGTTATCCCTCAGCGTGATCACCCCTTCTCTTTCTGTCTCTACACTACCAGTTAATCTCCTGCCTGAGAGGGATCTCAGATTAACACTGTATGACTGCATGAATTGTCTGGATTATAAACCTGTCAGCGTTTCATTGATTTATTCATTTGTATTTTCACAGGATAAAAACTCTTAAGATGCACCATCTAGTTTTCAAGAGTACCCAAATGATTTCAAAATAAAATAAAACAAACAATAAATAAAAACTAGTACTACTGTGCAACTACCAATACAAAGAATACATAGAAATACCTATTATATATATATATATATATATATATATATATATATATATATATATATATATATATATATGTATATATACATACAATCTACATTATTTACAAAATTCTCACAATTCTTTTAATGAAAACAAAAATGAAACACTGTGGACATAGTAGAAGTTGCGCACTCCCACTCACTGCACTTGTAAACCTGCACTGTATTTTCCAGAGGACTTTCTGGGCCAGTAAATAATGACTCACAGAGCATCATCCATATTTGACCTTGAGTGCCCACACTCTTTCTATTTTTCTCTTTAACACACGGACGCATGCATTTTTCATTTTTGGGTGGGGGGATGGGCTGATAAGGGGCACATCGGAGGATTAAACCTATTTAGCCAAGGGAGTCAGTGAACCCGTTACTGATCTAACAGCAGGGATGTAAGCAGTCACCTCTGCTGTTTCTCCTAAGCTAATAAGCTGCTGCGTATTTATGGCCCTTGGCCTAATTTAGAAGCAGTCATTCCAGGGTGGTCCAGTAGATTACTGGACTTAGAGTTGTATACACATGACATTGGAAGCTTTTCCAGTTGCCTGTCCAGCCTGTTTTAGGTTAACTTACACACCTTTAATCTGGACGCAAAGTCCATACTGAAGGGGTCCTGACAGCTGCAGCACCGGACTCTGTTGTTTGTAAGAACAATCGGTTAACTGCTTCTTCCTTTTTATGAGCAGTATTTGTTGGCAATCAATTTAGTGTGAACTGAACTAATTGTGAGAAGCAGGTTTTGGTCAAAACCCTAACAGAACAGCTTATGTGTTGACCACAAAGAAATTCTACTCGTAAGTGTGTTTTTTTCATTAACACATGACCAATCACAACACGGGCCAGAAAGCATTTGCCAATGCAAAATTTATGTCTTAAAAAATCTTGGAAAATGACAAGATACAGATACACACTGTCCCGGACAGGATGTTCACTGCATGGGCTCACACACCGTGTGTTCCTCTCCCGTCCAGTGAACTCCGGCCGCAGGGCGGTCTAGCTGACACGTCATGTGACCACTCTGGTTTGCAGAAGTGGTATTCAGTAGTATTCAACCACAGCCCGGCTTGCAGGGTCTGCTGTTTCTTTGGCTAATGCACGCTCCCTGTAACCAGTTGTCTTACACAGGGTTCCTCCCAACAGTTACCCGTATGTCTGTCTGCGTGTGTGTGTATGTGTATTTCTCTGTGTGTGTGTGTATGTGTGTGTGTGGCGATGCAAAAGGACACGCATGCAACTAGGCAGAGCCCCGTACACCGACTATGTACAATGGCAAGGAGCAGACAGAGGTAGACTCCATTTGCCTCGGTGCACACACTAACGATTAGGCATGAATGGAACTGGGTGGAGACACACACGCGCACACGCACACACACTCCTCTGGCTCTGGTCTGCCTCTGCTGCTCCCCTGCAGTCATTATGATGTGAGAGGAAGAGAGTGAGAGAGGGGAAGAGGGAGGAGGAGAGGGAGGAATGGGAGGGGAAGTGAGAGGAGGAGTGGAAGGAACGGGAGGGGAAGAGAGAGGTGGAAAGGGAGGAAGGGAGGGGGCGGTGCATGAGAGATGGAAGGGGAGTGGCTTTGAGCCGGAGAGAAACAGCAGTGGTGCGTCGTTGGACCAAGAAAGAGAGGGAGGGCTAGAGAGAGATCCAGAGGAGGAGAGGGGGCTTCCAGACTGGATGGCCCCAGCGGTGCCTTTATGGAGCATGGGCCAGGTTCTAGGATTCTCCCACTGCAGTGAGTGTCGGCTTTTGTCTCTCTGTCTATTTTTCTGTCACGTCCTCCTCTATCTGTACTGGCCATAGATGCGAGTGGCCATCGATCTCTGCTCTTACTCTCTTCAGCTGTCTCCCTCTCTTAATTTAGCTCGCTCCCTTCGATAAACACATGGTTTTAATGGATGGATGGATGAGTGCTGTAGCAGACACACCTTTCATTGTTGTGGGTGTTGTTTCATCTCCGTGTGTCTCTTTGACTCTGCACCGGCGTGTGTGGTTGTGTGTACATATGTGTGTGTTTGTCTATGTGTCAGTTTGAGAGAAAGGAGGATGAAAAAAGGGGTGCTGTGCTGCCGTTCCCTCACCTCGCTCCAACTTGGTAGTCTCCACCCACAATGCCAGTCGTAATGTGTGTGCCTGCTTGTCTGGCAGTGAGTGTTTGTGTGAGCTAGTCAGGGTGTGTTCATGCAGGTGTTTACATTTTAGCTAGGGTCTCTCTCACAGTTGCCGGGTGGTAGGTGTACTGGCTGTTCTGAGGCAGTAGGCTAACTAATGTACAGGCCTCTTTGCTCCGCTTGAGCTGACATATAGGAGCAGAGCTAGCACCTAGCATATTTTACACAAACATTACCACAATTATATCTAGCCTATGCTAATAGTAAGGATTTCTCAATCTAGTATCCACTTATTTTTGATGTGACACAATAGAAATTATGTTTGTTTCCTATGGAGATCCGGTTAGCTGTCTAATAGGTGTGGAGTAATGGTTTTGTGTGTGCTGCCATTCTTTTGTATGTGTTATAATGATGCTTTAGTCGGTGGCAGTGAGAGCAAGACTGTTAGCTATCTTGATAGTGCCTGCTGCTATCTACGGCTTTTATGCAAATAGGACATGGTTGCCTCGGAAACGAAGACAACTTTGCAAACTTGCAGACACAGTAATGTGAAGGTAGTGGTTGCATTCAGTCTGCAGTTTCACATGGAACGATGAGATGGCTATCTTCATTTAGTCCTTAATCAGTTTTTAGATCGGTTTTAGATACGGAACTGTTTGAATCACACCGTACGTTTCAGAACTGTGGTCATGCTACCAAGTCAGCAGTGATAAACATGCTTCTAACATGTATCTGAATGTCCTTTTCCACCCAGAGGAATATGGTTCCGTGTCGTCCACACCTGATTCAACACCTCCCTGTACCGACGGTAACGACACACAATGTACATGTTAAGAAATAGACCCTATGGACACATAAGCTCCTTATGTCAATGCCATGATATGAAATAATAGATCAAATCACATCACAAACATCAAACTACTCCTTCAACTTTTAAGTTAAAAAGTTAGATTGAGCACAGTGATGTATACTTACAATGTATAATTCAGTCTCATTCTAGGGTTAAAGTTATAATGTACTTAGTTGGTCATTTTATATCTTGTGATTTTAAAGGGATTGCATTGTCAAGGTATTTGACATAACACTGTCTCAGAAATGAATAACAAAAAGATAATACTTAAACATTTACAAGTGCAATACCATCGCACATTATAGGCTGTTTTTCCTGTGCATGTTCTCTCTCGAGGTGGGAATGAGGAGTCTGAACTGTACGACCTGCAGACAGCCAGGGAGTGGTCGGACCAAGAAGACGGCGGTCCGGAGGATGATGATGGCGCAGCTTCGTCCCCCTCTATTTGGGGGACCCCGAGACAGAATTCCTTTGAGCTTACGTTTTCCTACATCGCCATAGCCGAGGCAGAGGTGGGTGGTGTCTCACGACACCATCGTGACTCGTTAACCGGGAGCCGCCGCAGGGTCGGAGCCAGGGCGGGCCGAAGCCTACTGAGCCGCACGGACACCACAGAAACACTCCTCCCTCTGGACTCCCCTGACGAGGAGTGGGAGACACACGCCTTCCTCGGCCCAGACGAGGAGGAGAGGGATCTCGGCAGACAAACTCACACGGGCCAGGAGCAGGATGAGGAGGAGGTCCACACACTGACTGAGTTGGTCCAGGCCAGAGAGGAGGAGAACAGGGAGAGGGAAGAGAGGGTGGAGAGGGAGATCCACCAAACGACGGAGATAGTCCAGCCATTTATCATAGAGACTGAGACTCAGGAGAGGACCACAGGTCCCATGGGAAGAGAGGAGTCCCTGGAGCCCAGGCTCTGCAGCCCCTCAGCCAGCCAGCAGGGTGAGCCCATGTGGAGGGCAGTGGGGATCTGTGTGAAGCTGTCTGGATGGGAGGTAGATTAGGGTTCGGGAGTGGAGTTACCAGCCTGGGCCTGTTTGTAAAAACAGGGGCTAGTGCATCTCTTGGTGTGTGCTATTTCACAACACCATATGGGTGTATGGCTGTGAATTCTGTATGAAAGTGAAGGCTGTCAAACGTTAAACTTAATGTTACACGTAATCACATGACATTGTGTATTTTATTCACGATCGCTGAAACATACAGCTAATGAGAGCAGGCCTACCCTGTCTTATTTGCAGTATGTCTCCATATTGGATACAGGGAACAATGGCGGGAACACTGTAACCATCTTCAGTGTTCAGACTTGACAAAGGTTTCAAAACTCTCCTTACCAACCGCACACCCACCCACCCTCCCTCCCTCCCTCCCTCCCTCCCTCCT
>JACXGI010006653.1:0-13019 GCA_016801175.1 Esox masquinongy
CATGGTGGTGGCAGCATCATGGTTTGGGCCTGCTTTTCTTCAGCAGGGACAGGGAAGATGGTTAAAATTGATGGGAAGATGGATGGAGCCAAATACAGGACCATTCTGGAAGAAAACCTGATGGAGTCTGCAAAAGACCTGAGACTGGGACGGAGATTTGTCTTCCAACAAGACAATGATCCAAAACATAAATCTACAATGGAATGGTTCACAGATAAACATATCCAGGTGTTAGAATGGCCAAGTCAAAGTCCAGACCTGAATCCAATCGAGAATCTGTGGAAAGAACTGAAAACTGCTGTTCACAAACGCTCTCCATCCAACCTCACTGAGCTCGAGCTGTTTTGCTAGGAGGAATGGGCAAAAATTTCAGTCTCTCGATGTGCAAAACTGATAGAGACATACCCTAAGCGACTTACAGCTGTAATCGCAGTAAAAGGTGGCGCTACAAAGTATTAACTTAAGGGGGCTGAATAATTTTGCACGCCCAATTTTTCAGTTTTTTATTTGTTAAAAAAGTTTGAAATATCCAATAAATTTCGTTCCACATCATGATTGTGTCCCACTTGTTGTTGATTCTTCACAAAAAATTACAGTTTTATATCTTTATGTTTGAAGCCTGAAATGTGGCAAAAGGTCGAAAAGTTCAAGGGAGCCGAATACTTTCGCAAGGCACTGTATATCTTGTCTTATACGGCAGTTGATACTTACTAGTGATGGACTTGTCTGTCTGTTGGGTGCCTGTTCTACTCTGTACACCTTGCTCCAATGCTTGATCTAAAAATTTTAAGCATGTTTCTTATCATTAGCAGTTTTCAGTGTTGGAAAAAGGAATGTAAAAATGACTCCAAAAGAAACAGGCAGCTACACATTCATAACAGGTTTGGCCCAACATCTATATAACAGCTGTCAAAGACAAGCTCAAGTTGTATCATACATTTCTGTGTAGTTAAAGGAAAAATGTGTACAACAAATTAAAAAAAAGTTTCTTTATAACCTGGGACTTTATCTCATTTATGGACATGACAATTACTTGTCCAGACCATATTTAATTCACACAACTAAAGGGTTGGTATCAAACTCTGTACTTTTTTGCATACTAAACAGCCAAAGTTAAAGGTTTTTACACAGAATGCATATTACAGAGGCCATTGGATTGCAGAGCTATTTCATGGCTAACTTTGTGGGAATGACCAGCTAACTTACATCACTGCGCACCCCCATTGTGTTACAAATCCTACCGGCCAGCATGATGGAAAAGTAATAAAAAGTAGGAATTAATGTTCTTAGTGTTTGGGGCACTATGTGCATTTTTGTATTTGAAAGGAGATGTTTAACACTTATTGGATGTTTAACACCACTGGACTCATTGTCCAGCTGTGTCAGGATGGTTGGCTATGACCTTAAACTCAAGAACAGCATAGATGAGTAAAATTTTGTTTGATGGGTTTGATCCCCAGCTCCTCCTGTCCATGTGTTCCGACGCCATCAGTGTTTGAGTGCGTTTGAATGGGTGAGTAAGAGGCAAAAATATAAAGCACTTTGAGTACCGTTAAGGTAGAAAAGCGCTATATAAGTGCAGTCCACTAACCATGTGTTCCCTCCCACAAAAAGGTAATGGTCAAATCTTGGGAAAACAAAACAATGTGCATAAACCCCCTGGCAACAAAATAGCCACTAGTGAGCACTGTATCCATTCACTGTGACATGAATACATGCATACTCACTGCCTCTGAAGCTCTTGGCAGCAGACTTCATTCCCAAAACACCTGGATCATGAGGTGAAAACATACACACAGACACAAAACAATATTAACTATTGGCTTACTGACAGAGACATGGGCATGCCAAATATTACTCAATAGCTCCACACAGAGTTTTGTATAAAAAAGAAAAACAGAAAACTACATTTGTAAATTTGGATTTTTTTTTGTACACTGCGTGCACAATTATTAGGCAAATCGTATTCCTCAAGATTTATTTTATTGTTGAACAAACAATACTCTCAGTCAATCCAAAATATAATTGAACCTCAAACCTGAATGTTTAACAAAGGAAAAATGAGTTTTGATCTTTCTCTGGGGAATACATAAGTGTGCACAATTATTAGGCAAGAATTAGTGTGCAGAATTGTTAGGCAACTAAATTACAAAAATAATTTCTCCAACTTACTTGTTCATTCTAAATTTTGAGTAAGTGCAAAAAATAAGTAACACAAAATGAAAATTAAATAACATTTCTGGCCTTTCAAATATATTAAGTGACCGATATAGCCACCCTTCTTTTCAATAACTGCCATGAGCCTTCTATCCATGGAGTCTGTCAGTTTCTTGATCTGTTCACGATCAACTTTCGCTGAAGCAACAACCACAGCCTCCCAAATGTTGTTCAAAGAGGTGTATTGTCTTCCCTGACTGTAAATCTCACATTTGAGAAGGGTCCACAAGTTCTCAATAGGATTTAAGTCAGGTAAGGAAGGGGGCCAGGTCATTATTCGGGCATCTTTGAGGCCCTGGCTTGCTAGCCAAGCAGTGGAGTACTTGGATGCATGTGCTGGAGCATTGTCCTGCATGAAGAACATGGCCTTCTTGAATGCTGAGGACTTCTTCCTGTACCACTGCTTGAAGAAAGTATCTTCCAGAAACTGGCAGTAGGTATGGGAGTTGAGTTGGACATTTTTTGTGCTGTGAAATGGTGCTGTATGTCCATTAGTGATGACCACAGACCAATCTATCTGGTCCATCAAGAGTCACTCATTTCATCTGTCCATAAAACCTTTGAAAAATCTGTCTTCAGGTATTTCTTGGCCCAATCTATAAGCTTTAAGGTGTGAATCTTATTCAGTGGTGGTCTTCTTTTAGCCTTCTTGACCTTGGCCATGTCTCTGAGCACTTGACACCTTGTACTTCTGGACACTCCAGGTAGGTTGCGGTTCTGGAATATGGTGGCACTGGAGGATAATGGGTTCCTGGTAGCTTCACGTTGAATTCTTCTCAAGTCTTTTGCAATTAATTTGCGTCTTTCCTTCTCCATACATTTTTTGCACCTCAGTTGACTATTCGCAACAAAATGTTTGAGTGTCCGGTGATCAAGCCTCAATAGTTTAGCTATTTCAATAGTGTTGCATCTGTCTGAAAGGCATTTTACAATTTATGACTTTTCAGTGTCAGTTAAATCTCTTTTTTGGCCCATTTTACCCTGAGGTCATGAAGCTGCCTGTCAGGCTTTAAAGGAACGAGGAGCAGGAGACAAGGAGCTTAATTGAAAATTCTTTCCTTTTAATAAAAAGAAGCAGAGACGTATGCTCACGAAAGTGAGACAATAACACACAAAGACTAGGGGAGCAGAGGGAACATATATACTGGGGGGAATGATTGTAAATGAGGACCAAGTGCGCTAAACAAGACAACAGGTGAGATGAATAGATGAGATGGGCGGTGGTGTCAGAAGGCCGGTGACGTCGACCGCTGGAGCCTGCCTGCTGCAGGGGGAGGAGAGGCAGCAGAGGGCGCAGTCGTCACACTGCCTAATAATTATGCACACCTTGATATAAGGTTTTATTCACTGTTGCCACAACCTCCCTCATTTCACAAATACATATCACCTGAAAATTATTCAATCCAATGAGAATTCAAGTTTATATGGTTTGGATTTGGAAAATGTGCATAGAAATAATAATATGATCAGAATACTCACTTGCCTAATAATTGTGCACGCCCGTGTATGGGTAACTTACTTGAAGGAACACCAGATGAGAGACGAAGGTGGTTTCTATGATAAGAGCAGTATCAATCAATCTGTTAGACTTTAAAAAAAGGGGTAAATAGTATGATTTATACTATTAGAAACACCAAGAAAACATTCACATCTTTCATTTCCTTTCAAATGACTTCTTCATAATCACATTCATCCTCTGAGTATGTTTTTTTTTAGCACTTACTTTCCCCTCTGACAATCATCACCTTGCCTTGATAAGCAAGTCTCAGGAATTAGAATAAGAAGTATCAGTGAATTTATATATTACGTATATAAGTACATGGTACTTTACATACAATTAGATTCATTCCAGCTTAGGTATATTGCTTGGTATTCATTAATAGAATAAAATATTAATTAATCACTGACAGGATTAGCCAAAGTTGTCTTATATTGTTCCCCAAACAGTATACACAATGTTTGTGGAAGTACACATTTTTGATGGAAAAAACAGGTGTTAATGAGAAATAGGTCATATCTGACCATATCAAGCTAACAAGGGTGGAATTGGCAGTGGCAATTCTAGCATTTTGTATAAGGTTGGGCCTTAAAGGGGCCATCATTAATACAATGGGGCCTATATCTAGGGGGATATAGGCCCCATTTGCATTTCCAACTGAACTTGAAGATGGTTACACATCCATAACCAACATTCAATAGTATAATATCCATGGAGTAAGGGAAATAAAAACTACGGCAAAATTTCAAAATGATAAAATATGTAATTAGAATAGAACATGCATGTTCTGCAAGAAAATAAACTCGTTTGCTAGTTAACGTCCTTGAAATAGTGACTCACTATATATTTCTGTTAGCTAGATAGCCCATCTCAGATTAAGTGAATGGACCAGCTAGTAGCTACACTACAGCAGCAATCTTTTCTTACAGACAGTTTGAGGATACAAGGATTTGAAAAAAAAAATGTATCTGCCATAAAACAAAAAGTTATTACTGGCAGTGACCGACTTTACAAAAGTACATAAGTAACTTTTCATTAGCTAGCCGCGTTTTTTCCCCCAAGCTAGGCTAGCCTGGTCAGTTAGCTAGATACAAGCTAGATACAGATAGATAATTACAGTAAATTGAATTGGTTAATAACAGGATGACAGCAACTGTTAGAAAAATGTTCAAGTGTAGCTCTCGTGAATGTACACCATTCAGCAAATTATCATAAACCTGATTCACTTACCATGATTTGTGTTGTGTAAGTAAGTTGCAGGTCTCTCCAACTGCTAACCTAACAGTTTGATGTAGTTTTTTCCTCCACCGGCATTTTGAACTTGAAAGACAGCGCACAAAACATAGGCTGGAAGTTGTTCTACATAGGTTGCACATTTTTTTCAAGGGAGAACTTGGGCTTAAACCCCCAAATACGAAAACAACCAGTCTTTTGTTCTCCGTTGACATCCCACAATTCGCTCAAAATAAGAATTCAGCAGGCAGGTGTAGAATAATCTAGGTCAGTATTTTTCAACCCTGCTCCTGGAGGCACACTGCCCTGCATGTTTTAGATCTCTCCCTGCTCTATCACACCTGATTCAAATGATCAGCTCATTATCAGGTCCTTGATGAGTGTTATGCATGCAGGTACCCTGAGGTGCCTCATGGTAAATGTGGCTTGATGGTCCCAGTCCCAGATCGCAGTTATGAGCCATTCATATTTGAGGGATTTGTTTCCCTATCAGATAACGATGCGTCTCAGCGTCCGGTTGGGATCCTTAGAGATACTGGTGCGGTGCAGTCATTCATCCTATCTGACGTGTTCACAAAGTGCCATTGCACTTTGTGAACGTAAACTCTGAGCTAGTCAGTGGATTGTTCAGAGTTGTAGTACATCCTATGTTGCCAGTTATAGGGGTGACGTTTGTAATGGGCAACGATATTGCCGGTGGAAAGGTAATACCCATATTGGAGATGTTGGATAAAAGTGACCAGTCTCTTTTGGAGGAGCTGGCACAGAGTCATCCACAGGTGTTCCCCGCTTGTGCCATCACACGTGCTCAGGCACGACGAATGGGTGACATGATGGAATTGTCGAACACTATTCTGTCTAGAGAGTTTGACCAAGAGGATAGCTTGTGTGCTACCTCTGGTAAACTGGTGGGGTCTGAAAAACAGCCCAGGTTCGTGAAGAAGACTGTGGACCGTGTTGCTGAAGCAATACAGTTACCAGTAACTCGTGAGCAGCTAGTTGCTAACCAAAAGGATGACAATAGCCTTGCTAAATGTTTTTCTAGTGTTGTCTCAGTGGAGGAGCTTAAGAAGAAAAACGTGGCATACTTCATTGATGGTAATCTCCTCATGCGCAAATGGACATCCCATGGTGACGCTGGTGGTTCCTACAGCCTTTCGACCGACTGTTTTATCCCTTGCTCATGATCACCAGTGGTCCAGTCATTTGGGAGTCACCAAGACTTATGATCGGGTGCTGAGACAATTCTTTTGGCTCGGTTTAAAACAGGATGTGGCTCAGTACTGTCGGACATGCCACACCTGTCAGGTAACTGGAAAACCAAACCAGGTTATTCCTCCTGCTCCTCTTTGTCCCATACCCGCCATAGGCGAACTTCGAACATGTGGTTGTTGATTGTGTTGGACCATTACCGAAAACAAAAGCCGGCAACCAGTTTCTGTTGACGATTATGTGTGTGGCCACACGATACCCAGAGGCCATTCCTCTGCGAAGGATTACTGCTCCGGTGGTGAGCAAAGCATTGATTTAATTATTTTCAACATTTGGGTTACCTAAGGTGGTACAAACTGATCAAGGTACAAATTTCCTTTCCAAGCTTTTCAAACAGGTGTTAAAGACCTTGTCAATAACGCATCGTGTGTCAAGCACATATCACCCAGAGTCTCAGGGCGCGCTTGAACGGTGGCATCAGACACTGAAGTCTATGCTCCGTAAATATTGTTTGGAATCCAAGAAGGATTGGGATGAGGGAGTTCCTCTAGTTTTGTTTGCTGTCCGTGAGATGGTACAGGAATCCCTAGGGTTCCTGTACCAGGTTTGGACACACAGTCAGAGGACCTATGAAAGTCCTTAAGGATCAGTTTTTATCAGAAGGATTGTGTGAAAAGGACAATGTGTTAGACTTCGTGAGTCGCTTTCGTGGGCGCCTACATGGCGCCTGTGCGCTGGCAAAGGAAGCCCTATCTTCCTCGCAGAGACGTATGAAACGTCATTATGATAAACATGCTGTTTCTCGTCCTCTGCGGCCGGGTGACCAAGTTCTTGTGTTGCCTGTACCAGATGCATTGTCTCGTGTTTAGAGATGTATGATTTCTTTTCTATCCTGTGTGGATGCCTTTGCACGTTGAAAGTGTTTTGTATACTTTTTATGTCTTGTGTCGCAAACCATAGTAGGTTTGCTCTTTTAAGGGTGGGAGTGTTATGCATGCAGGTACCCTGTATGCGCGTTTGTGTTTTTTCCCCTCCTGACATCTCCACAGGTGTCCCTTATGTTCCTGATTGTGCTCGTTGGTGTTTCCCACCTGGCAGTCATGAGTGCATTGCCTGACTGCTGAGGTGGACCAATCAGTGGACACCCATCCTAATTGCACCACCTGTTCCTTTTATCCTTTGCCCAATCACATCACACATCCCTGGTTTAAAAACCCAGTCAGTTGGTTCTCCCAAAGAGATTATTTTGCTTTTCCTCACATGGACATAGACACTCTTGAGATTACACTCGAGATACATACATCACTTAGTTTAGCACATACATCTCACTTTGTCCTGTTTCATGTGAGTATGTATTGCTGTGGTGTTTTGTTTGGTGTTGTCTAGTCAATTGTTTGCTGTTTAGTCCCTGTTCAACCTGTGTGTTTTGTTTATCCCTGTGTCCCTGGGAAAAGGTTTTTTTTAGCAAGTCGCCCTTGGGCATACACAACCTGTAGGAAAACTTTGTCTAAAAACCCTAGTTAGAACTGAGCGGACCACCCACTGTATTTTTGTATTGGTTAGTAGTCAGCTAAGTGGTTCTTGAGGCAGGCAAGTTCAGTTTAGGGGTGTTTGGACTATATTATTTCATTTCTTGGGTCCAGCTCAGCCCCTTTTCCCTTCCCCCTTTACTGTGTGTTTATAATAAACATTTTATGTTTGACAGTAGCTTTGGTTGTCTGTGTCATTTGTTCTCACTGTTCCTGTACACTACACCACTTTGCATGAGTTTTATGTTACGGGTCTCATCCACCCTAGACTGCTAGAGCCACAGGGTTCGTAACAATGAGCTACATCAGGTATGGGAGGGCAGAGAGAGATCTAAAACATGCAGGGCGGTGTGCCTCCAGGAGCAGGGTTGAAAAACACTGATCTAGGTAACAGCCATTAGCCTACTATTTGAGTGCCCGAGCAGCCCAGCAGCAGCACACCTACTCAAACAGATGTATTTTCAAACTTGACCGGTGAGAGGAGTGCACAGTTGTCATTGGCCAGTTTCCTTGATGACAGTCAGATTAACCAATCATGCTCAAAGCAATTCAGTGAGACAGGCAATAGAAATTGTTTCAGCATCATAACATACCAACTATAGGAAAAAATGACTTGTTTTAAAAATAATTTAAATGTGTATTTAGTTTTATTTGGAAGCTGTTATAATTACTTAATTGGTAAAATGATTTCATTGCAGTGTATAAATAAAAATGTAATGATGTATGGTAACAATGTGTTAATACCTATAGGCTTACAAACACACACACACACACACACTATACCATATATATACTGGGCAGCGGTTGGTCATTCCATTCCTATGTAGGTCTACCAGTCTATAAATCCATCTGCCTCTCATCCATCTGTCTCTCAGTCTGTTGTTCCATCAGAACTCCAACGCATTGATCCATATGCAGTGTTTCCTCTACATTAGCCTACTCAGCAGTGGTAGATTATTATTATAGATAATTATTTCCTCGGTTGGCCTCAACGAAAACACATTCAATTATATGCCCAGTGTTTAGAAGTGGATCTTTAAACAAATATAAAAAAGGTTTTAGTGTCATTAGCTGCACAAGGACCAAAATGAGGACTGACAGCAATGGAGATGGAGCAATCAACAAAAATCTCCTTACAGCCACCACTGCTACAACTGCTACAGAGCAAACACTGCATATGTATCTATATGACATACTGTATGTAGGCCTACATGAAAAGCTAATGCCTGGATCATGGTGACATTACAGTTACATTCATGTAGCCCATTGAATTACCCTCATTCATTTTAATAAACCTTTCCTTTTTAATAAACCTGACCTTTCCTATAAACCACTCTTTTGCCAAAATGCCAACTGTGCACACATGACAATCACATTTTCCCCTTTACTGTGTTGCAGTGTTACACAACCTGTTAGTTTAGGGTTAAGCCTCTGCCCACAGCAACGGTCATTTTCCAACATTGCCATCTCCAAACAAGTTACAACATTTGTCTTCAGATTTTATTTCACTGCATGTTGTGAGTCAGTCCATTGCAAAGCCATTTCCTTCTCTCCTTGTCTTTATTGTTCTGCATAGCTCTGGGCCAGCTAGGTCCAAGGTGCGGACTGCAGTGGTTAGGCCATTAACCATCCCTGATATGGGACAATGTAAATTAAAATGTGGAACATCTCAATGTAGACAGTGACAGTCTTTAATGTATTTTAGTTATTGATGTAACAAAAGACAATGGTTGGATGGATTGGCCCTAAGACAAATCTCCAGAGTTCCGCCATGAACAATGGCCTTGCTGTCTGACCAAGCATGGTCAATTCAACAGCAACAGTCCAGTTTGACAATGCATGTATTATCATTCATTTCAACACTAGTAACGTGGTACTTGAATGGCACATGTATTTAGTGCTTGCATGATGGCTCAATGGTTAGCACTATCACCTCACAACAAGAAGGACCTGAGTTAAAATTCACAGCTGGTCCTTTCTGGGTGTTTCTTGCATGTTCTCCTTGTGTTTCTTCCAGGGACTCTCATTTCCATAGTACAAACACACGCACATTTATGAACCCTGTCTGTGGTAGTTCTCACAATTTGTCACCTGAATAAATGATTGAACTTTTTAAGAAAAACTATTTGACAAAAAACAAAGTGCTAATATTTTTACAGGGTAACATGACAACTTGTCCCCCCTCCACAAATTACATAAATCTATAAACTCAAGTTGTATAAATTAAACCTCATACTCATAGACATGAATGATGTACAAGCTGGGCTTGTACAACAGAAGTAGATATGTTTAAGCCAGTATTGCTGATATCATTTTCAACAGTTTAGTGAACATAGTCTGATTCATATTGCTTATCTGTGTTTGTTTGTAAATGTAATACTTTGTTTAAACTCGAAATTTTGATTTGGTAACTTGCAGTAAGTGTGCGAGAAAAATGAGGCACGTCACGTGGGTCATTCCTGAATCCTGCTAGATTTACTTTCGTTACTAGAATTTATCGACCTGTATGCGTGGCCAGACAGCTCGTTCCATAAGACTGCCAGCAAACTTTGCATCGACAGTACAGCAACGTGTCAACTGGTCTCAGTCACACGTAGCCAAAACGGTGAGCAACCGAAATTCCATTAGCTTTAATAATTTCATGGCAAATTGTATGTTTAGAGAGTCGATCTTCAAGTAATTTTACTGGCTCTCCCACGTGTGCTAGCTAGCTGCTGGTCATTGGTATGCCAGCAGCTAGCTAAGTGAGCTAACGTTCTTTAAAGTTAGTCAGTTATGTTAGCAAACTAGCTATCCTTAACTTGTCTTTATCCTCAATAAAATGGAGCTGTTGTGTCAGGGTTATTTGCATGCAAATAAAATGCGACACACATTCTGACTGTAATAAGGACATGTTTTGCTGACAATATATTGCTAGATTTTCCATGTGGTCTCCCTCCAACTTGTTTTTTTTTCTTCATTCAACAGCCACACAGGTCTTACCATCAGTTGCTTATGACAAATTAACAGGTTTGTGAAAGAATATCTTGTTTATAATTTTTTTTACATTTATGTTATAGAGCCGTAAGAGCTGCTGTCAAGTCTCTAATAAATACATGTTTTAAGTGTTTTATAAGCTGACAGTTGTTAGTGTAATGTGAAATGGCAAATGTCTTTACATGTCACTCCTGTGGTCTTAACTTAAAATCGGTAAAAGGTTATGTAGATAATCAGGTACTAAATAAAAATGATGCTAATGTCCAATTTCCATGATGTGTTGCTGACTGTAGACGTCTATTTGTTAAGTACAGTGCTTTTAAAACATATTGTCATCGACACCACAAGAACCCCTTTGTGTCAGAATTGGATGTTATGCAAGGACCATATACATGTGAGAACATGAGTTGTCACAAAAAGTGCACTGATATCAAAGACCTTCTTGCACATCTCAGGACAAATCTTTCCAAAAGTGAGTTGGTAAACTGTCCATTTGCTAACTGTGGCAAAACATTTAAGGTGAGGTCATCATTTACTTCCCATGTATCTAAGATCCATAAACATGTAATAGCAAGGCAAGTATCTGCTACGTATTCTGCAGAGTTGGTGCGTACTGAGGCAGCTTCTGTTGTGATCGAAACTGATACAGGTGAAAATGCAACTGAATCTGAGGATATGCCAGATGACATTGATATGAGAGCCATGTACATGAAAAACCTCTATGTTTTACATGAAACTGCAAGCAAAACACCTCATTCCTTCATCCACCATATAGATAATTGTTGAAGAGATAAATGCCTTATATGATATTTGCAGTCAGCACACAAAAAATAAATTCAAACAGGTACTTAAAACAAAAACTAACCTTTCTGACTCTGATGTAGAAGCAGCTTTGAGTAATCTGAGTAATTTGCATGCTTCATGCAGCTTTTCTCTCTCTATGAAATATACCAGGAAGCAGTTTTTCCACAAGAACTTTTCATATGTGCACCCACAACCTATTCACCTAGGGACAGATGAAAACAGAAGAGACAGGTGTGCACAGTACATCCCTCTCAAAGAAACGTTGAAAGCTATCTTAAAAGATCCTGCGGTATGGCAAGAATGTGTGAAGCCTCACAATGTCCCTCCTACTGGGGTGTTAACTGATGTGTGTGATGGATCAGTGTTCAATACCAATGCTTTATGTATGCAGCCAGGTATAAGTTTAAAGCTTATTTTGTACCAGGATGCTTTTGAGGTAGTCAACCCTCTTGGATCGGCAAAGAAAAAGCACAAGATGGTGGGGGTGTACTTTACACTTGCCAACTTTGAGCCATTCTATCGGTCAAGTGTTGATCACCTGCAGCTGTTGCTTTTGTGCACAGAGCAAGATTTCAAATACTCTGGCCATGAGAAATTGTTTTCAAGGATGCTGTCAGATGTGAGAGAGCTAGAAGACAGTGGGCTAGTCACTTCTTCAGGTTACACTGTACGGGAAACAGTCTTGTGTATCGTAGGTGACAATTTGGGATCCCACTGCATTGGTGGTTATACTGAAAATGTCAGTACTTCTTCACACTTTTGTATGTTTTGTTTGGTACCCAGAGAGGAAATCGGCAATGTGAGTGTCAGGTTTCCAGTGAGGACAGTTGAGAATTACAAAGAGGCAGTGCACCTATTACAAGACAGTGAGGCAACAACTGTAAATGGAGTGAAGTTTGACTCACTTTTCAATGGTCTTGAGTATTTTCATATACAGTATCTCACAAAAGTGAGTACACCCCTCACATTTTTGTAAATATTTGATTATATCTTTTCATGTGACAACACTGAAGAAATGATACTTTGCTACAATGTAAAGTAGTGAGTGTACAGCTTGTATAACAGTGTAAATTTGCTGTCCCCTCAAAATAACTCAACACACAGCCATTAATGTCTAAACCGCTGGCAACAAAAGTGAGTACACCCCTAAGTGAAAATGTCCAAATTGGGCCCAATTAGCAATTTTCCCACCCCCGGTGTCATGTGACTCATTAGTGTTACTAGGTCTCATGTGTGAATGGGGAGCAGGTGTGTTAAATTTGGTGTTATCGCTCTCACACTCCCCCATACTGGTCACTGGAAGTTCAACATGGCACCTCATGACAAAGAACTCTTTGAGGATCTGAAAAAAAGAATTGTTGCTCTACAGATGGCCTAGACTATAAGAAGATTGCCAAGACCCTGAAACTGAGCTGCAACACGGTGGCCAAGACCATACAGCGGTTTAACAGGACAGGTTCCACTCAGAACAGGCCTCGCCATGGTCGACCAAAGAAGTTGAGTGCACGTGCTCAGTGTCATATCCAGAGGTTGTCTTTGGGAAATAGACA
>JACXGI010006653.1:13119-41161 GCA_016801175.1 Esox masquinongy
GGAGCTACAGTTCATTGAGGGAACCATGAATGCCAACATGTACTGTGACATACTGAAGCAGAGCATGATCCCCTCCCTTCGGAGACTGGGCCGCAGGGCAGTATTCCAACATGATAACGACCCCAAACACACCTCCAAGACGACCACTGCCTTGCTAAAGAAGCTGAGGGTAAAGGTGATGGACTGGCCAAGCATGTCTAAACCTAAACCCTATTGAGCATCTGTGGGGCATCCTCAAACGGAAGGTGGAGGAGCGCAAGGTCTCTAACATCCACCAGCTCAGTGATGTCGTCATGGAGGAGTGGAAGAGGACTCCAGTGGCAACCTGTGAAGCTCTGGTGAATTCCATGCCCAAGAAGGTTAAGGCAGTGCTGGAAAATAATGGTGGCCACACAAAATATTGACACTTTGGGCCCAATTTGGACATTTTCACTTAGGGGTGTACTCACTTTTGTTGCCAGCGGTTTAGACATTAATGGCTGTGTGTTGTTATTTTGAGGGGACAGCAAATTTACACTGTTATACAAGCTGTACACTCACTACTTTACATTGTAGCAAAGTGTCATTTCTTCAATGTTGTCACATGAAAAGATATAATCAAAAATTTACATAAATGTGAGAGGTGTACTCACTTTTGTGAGATACTGTATGTCAGCCAGGCCTTCCACCATGCATAGGCCATGACTTATTTGAAGGAGTTGTTGCCCAATGACCTTTCCATTTACATACAGTACTTAGTCAAAGTAAAGAAATGGATGACTTACCAGCAGCTCAATCAGCAAGTCAAACAGTTCAAGTACCTGGGTTCTGATGCTAGTTCGGTTCCTTCAGAAGTCAGTGAACATGGAATTAAGATTGGTGGGCAGGCATTCGAGAATTGGTGTTTGCTTAGACTCCTTCCTATCATCATTGTGGACAAAATCAAAGACACACAGAATCAGGTATGGCAGCTAGTGATAATGCTAAAGGAATTAGTTGAGTTAGTCTGCGCCCCAAAGATATCTGCTGCCCAAGTTAGTTTCCTCCAGGTCCACATACAAGATTATCTTGAAACAATGAAGCATCTATTTCCCTTTGACAAACTGAAACCAAAGCATCACTACCTCCTTCACTACCCATCTTTGATCATGAAGCTTGGCCCACTCATTCGCTTGTGGACATTGAGGTTTGAGAGCAAACATTCATACTTTAAACAATGTGTGAGGAGGACACAAAACTTCAAAAATGTTTGTCAGACTCTTGCAAACAATCACCAGCTGCTTCAGTCATACATGAACTCCAGCTCATTCTTTCCTCCAGCTTTGCAAGTGAAAGACTCCTCCCCTTACCATGCTACAGCAGTAAGGTACGCAATGCTGTTGAGGCGAGCTTGGTCACACTTGACTTTGTGTCCACAGAAGTGAGCATTCAGGGAACTCTCTATAGAAAGGGTTCCTTTCTATGCCTTAAGAATGATGAGTCTTTGGAATTTGGACAACTTGAGTTTGTTCTGATGAAAGAAAACAAACGTGTATTTTCTTTTGACACCACACTCCTCATCTTACATGCCAGAGTATGCCCTCCACAAAGTTGGAGAAGCTGCAAGGGATATGCTTTGCATTAATGCTGATCAGTGTCTAGATTTTTATCCACTGGCTGCATACTATCTGTTTGCAATGAAAGTAATATCCCTGAAGCATAGTGTTTTGGATCTGTGGCTGTTTCCATTTCACTGATCATTTATTTATTATTTTTAGCCATGGATGACATAGCCACTCATGTTAAAGAAGCACTACCAATGTGTAGCACACCAGCTACCCTGCAACCCATTTTGTATGCCCTCCAAGACCTTGGGGTGGAATCGGTTGATGGTATGAAGTTTGTCCAAAAAGATGACCTTGCAGAAATGCTCAAACCCATTCAAGCAAGGAAGCTTCTTGCACGCATTAAAAGTAAGTCAAAGCCTAATTGGTAATATGAGTATGTTGCCACCAGTGACATAGTTAGGCTACTTTATCATTGAAATATATATTTTTTTTAATTTTTAGGTGTCAACTCAGCTCAGAGCGATTCAGCTCCAAGCCATTCAAACATGGAGGAGGATTTCCCAAGCTCACCTCAAACTCTTGTGGAAACACCCCGGGTCACTACAAGTCCAAGCACACCCTCTACTTCTTGATGCTCACTTGGAAGCCTCATCTCTTCTCCATCTGAAAGTGACTGCTCTACTTCCGCGAGACAACTGGGCAATAACAGGCACTACAATTTTCCAGTCCCTTGGAACATGCTGCCAGCTGTTTTGAATAAGAAATTAGCCAATCACGAGCGACCAACAGCCAGGGAAAGGAGGGAAGTTATTAGCATAATTGCAGCTGAAATCCTTGCCACTTGCAATAAACCAGCAAAGAAGCACCTAAATGAAGTTGCACGTAAGATGGTCCTAGCATATCCAAAGTCTTTCAAAGACATAATAGAAGATGAAGTCGTTGGAAGTGGCCATGATTCTATAACAAAACAACTTCAGTACAGAGTTGATAACTACAAGCGAAATGAGATGCTGCATAAGCAGAAGAGCACTCCAGATGACAGCAGCGCTGTTCCAGAAAGTAAAAAGCAACGGAAAGACTCCTATGGCTGTATTCAGTGGGAATCTGGGCCTGTGAATGTGGAAGCACAGATGAAGAAGAAAAAAGACATGCAAAAGATGTACCTGGAAAATGAGAGGAATGCAAATAAAATAGAACAGTTAATCTCAGACACGTTCATATCTCAGAGAAATGACATAAGGTCTGGTAAGGACACACAGACCCTTAAGGAAGACTGGCCTTACCTATTCTCACTTGTCGGCATGAAGGCACACTTCAAACTTTTAACTGGTGTCCACATCAATGAAGGATTTGAGGAGGCAAAGGCCACCAAATTTGCCAGAGTTCTTGACTATTTGCAGTCTCTTCCATTGGAGAAGTCAAGCGAAGCTACAAGACAGACAGCAGAAATCCAAACAGGTGATGGACCATGTGAGGCGGTGTTGATGCTACTTTCACACTTCAAAGAGGATCATGCAAGAATGTTCCACATGGTCGACAAAACTTGCATCGCAGATGAGGTTCAGTGAGAAAACCTGCCACCCACACCATGCATTGTTGTATGTGGTAAGTGAGAGACAATAGAATGTGTGTGCCCTACATGTAAATAGAGGTATTTAAACTGATGGATTTGTGTGTATGAGTTTTTTTCATAGGAGCAAGTTCAATGTCTGCAGCAGCTTTCATGTTGGCAGCGGACCAGACGGTGATAATAGAAAACTTGGCGAGTTTCACCGACGCACTGGTCAGCATGTTCGCCTGTGACTATATTTTCAGCGCGGAACTTGGGGGCACAATGGAGTTTCTTCAAAGGTAAATGTACATTAATTCTCTTCTGATTGGTGAGGTTTTAAGTTGAGGGTATTCTCTGCGGCTGGAGCACCTGAAGTGTCACACCCAGTGTCACCCCGGTTGCTTAGATCATAGTATGAAATTGGGCAACATAAATTTCCTCCTTACAGACGTTGACAAGAGCTTAAGTTTAAATAACGTATTTATTATAGGGTACAGAGTATACTACACTTAGTAGAACCCTACATGACACATACTGACCAACCAATATTTCTCAATTTCCAATCAAAGCAGTCTGGAACCGGGGCTAGTCCTCAACCTCATTTGAGCTATTTTCCATGTTAACAAAATAAATTGATTAGATTGGTGTGTTATTCTGAGTTGATGTTTCGTTGATATCTAACCGTGTATTTTGTACCACTCCTTTACCTACAGGTGCATCTTCAAGATCAATCCCGACAAGGGCTCCAAAATACAGCTTCAGGAAAAGAAGAGGAGCAATGCGGTGAACCCCAAAGTCCTGACCCTTATCAACCGCATTTCAGAGTTTGAGTGGAGTGCTTAATGTTGTTGCTTATGGTCACTTTGCATAGATTAAAGCTCTTAGTCGACATGACTGATTTCATTCATTTTGAACCTAGTCTTTCAAGGTAGATGTTTTGGATTATACATATTCAAAAATCTTTCCAGTAAACTGTCTGTACACCTTATCTCATGTACCGCATGCCATATTTTTTCTTGAAAAAAATTATTGGCAGACATTACTATACAGTAATACAGATGATGAAGAGAACATGTATCCACTAGGTGTGCACAATATATTGACTCAATACCATTATCGCAATATCACGTTGTGCAGTATCAAAATCTAAAATGTTGCGGAAAGTATGCAATATTCCGTTTATTTTGTGGAGAGATGCGTCCATTGGCTGTGTGTTCGATTTAGAGCCAGCTTGAAACCGCTATATAATGATCATGTATCATTGGCCAGTTGCCCTGTTACATGCAAGTGTGAGCGCTCCGGTCCACTACACAAACATACACTATGGAGCATACCACGTGACGTGTGCACACATCGACAGCGTGTGAGTGAAGAGAGAGATAGAGACAGCGAAACAAGTCAGTGGGGCGAAAGAAAAGGACAGAAAGAGAGAGAGAGAGAGCGAAGCGAGTCAGAGGAGCGAAAGAAAGGAGACGACAGAAAAGTAAGAAGATGTGTGGCTCATGGAGACAACGAAATAACAGAGATCGAAGAGGAAACGTTAGTGGCTAAAAAGTTACGTGATAGACTGTAACTGTAATTTTGATCCACGTCACATAAAGCATTACAAACATAAAATCCAAAATAAATATAAACATCTTGGCATTAAATGGAGTCTGGAGTTTAGAAGACTGCGCAATGAATAATGAATGTGTGTCTGGTATTAGCTATAGAGGCAATGCTTCTAAAATGCCTCTGCACTTGATTTGAGATGTAATCAATTTAAAAAATCTCAAATGGTGTATGCGCTGCCAAGAAATACAATAGGCACCTTCACATAAGCTGAAACCGGACTTCTAGCGAACAGTATTCAGATTCCCTTTGCGGTAGCCTACAAAGCTTTGTGTAGCTAGTTTACAGTCTGTGTCCATGCAATCATTTGTTTTTGTATTTTCAAATTGTTTTTGCTTTTAGTGTTGATTAAGTACCGTGTCTAAAAAGCCAATACCTGTGATTGGCCCTGTTTGAGAGTTGACGAACGTTTCTCTACTGTAGAGACTAAACTTGGGGGAATATCCTAAGAAAAACTTTATATTAGATTAGATTCAAGTTTATTGTCATTGAACGTACAAGTACAGTACAACGAAATGCAGTTCGCATCTAACCAGGAGTGCAAATAGAAGAGGGCAGAAAATTTACAAGTTTTAAGTATAATGTATGTACAAGTGGGATGTATAGATGTGCAATGAAGGCAAATGAAAGTGCAAATGGCAGTTCTGAACCCCAGTTTGCCATGCACGTCTGGTACTCTAAAAAGTTGGACAGGGTTGGCAGGTCTGCTGTACCACTAGTACAACATGTCCTGTTCTGTAGACATGGTCTTTATTTATTCATGTTGTACCAGTCCAATATGACTGTCAGTTGAAATAGACACTTGTGTTGTAAGAACTTGTTGTTTTCATGTTATGAATCTATTTTGATGGGTTTTCCCCATAACTTTTGTGTGTTTACATGTTTAAGAATATCGAAATAAATATTGATATCGCAGTATTCATGATCAATTTCGCAATATCACATTTTGTCAATATCGTGCAACCCTAGTATCCACCCATCTTGGGAAGACAAATGCACCTCCAACATTTCTCAACAAATGTATGTTCTCTACCTCCAAGGAGGATAATGTGCATAGGAGCAGCCGTAGGCCTGTCTGGGAGAACCTCTGGAAGAGATCCAGACAGATCCAGAAGTCAAGAGCCCCAGGGAACTGCTATCCTGTCCCCCAAAGCTTCTGAAGGTTTTAATGTCTCACAGACACAAAAAGTCAGTTGGAACTGTATATTATGTTAGAATTCCAAGTTTTTATTAGTTTTGGAATTACATGTTAACACAGTAAACAAGAGATTATCTGTTTTAAAAATGTCAACACAGCACTTTTGATACTGGCCCAATGTTTTTGTAATGATTAAAATGTGTTATAAATACAGTTTGGAGTCCTGTCTAATTTTTTAAAACTTGGTGATATTGCAGGCTTTGTGATTTCGTAGGCATTGAAGTCAAGAGCCATGGACCACATGGGTATTTCTTTCATGACAGGGCATGGTAAAACCAAATATAAACTACATTGTAATTTGTGATGATGATCATAATAATAATAATATTACTATACTATTAATCACCCTTGAAAACATAAAATCACTTTAACCACACATGCTTAATGACCTGCAATTTTAAGGAAAACACTTTGAATGACTACTGATTTTTATAATTTTACATGCATTTCTTCATTATTCTGAAAAAATCTGTAAAATATGACCTCACATTTTATGTAAAATTACAATTGAATCTGTACAAATACAATAAATTGACATTAAATTAACATAATATTAATGTAATCTTAAATTAAGGTACATTTCCTGTAATTTTAATGGTGTTAGTTTAAATTACTGCAAATATCTGTAAATCCACTGGCGTGTCATTGTTTTATGGAAAAGCAGGAAAAATCGGTCAAAAAATACAGAGCACATCCTGTTAAATAACTTTTTTTACAGTGTAATTAGCCTAAGCAGTTTAATACAATATATACCTTCAAATAAACACTGGAGCTAACTGGCAGAATTAGCGTGAACTGCATGAAAATTATTTGAGCTAGCTGTCTTTTCTCTGTTTTCTTCCTACCTCCGCTGCACTGCTGTCCCTGCTGCAGCTTCAGCAGCAACTGATCTTCCATCGGTCTCAGACACCGCACTCGAAACAGACGAACGTAAACCTTTCAAAAATTGTTCAATTAATTTTACGCATTTGGCAGCGTCGGACTTAAGAGTTCTTTTTTTGCTTTCTTCAGCACCAGCTTTCCATTTTTCGCGGTCAATTATCTAGAAATCGTTTTCTGTTCTGACAATATTAGCTTTACTGACAATCAGCTCGCATAGCACTCTCTCAGATGACGTGTTTGACTTTGACTGAAAGTCCCAGTTTGAGTCAATAGTATGTGGCTGCAGTACCGGAGGCTGCAGTCTCCAGTACCATCCAGCTGCAGCCCCGCAGACTCGGCAGTTCCTGACCCACGCTTCGCCATTTCAAACTGTTGTCACTTGAGTAACCTTAGTAACGTTTGGACAGTTCCAACGTTACTTCCGTTTCATAATTTCTCTTACATCTACCTCTTCCAAAAACTAGCTTGTTAAAACCATTATACATTTTACATATAGCGGCACGATTAAGCAAATTATAATCGAAATTGCGATCCTGGTATGTGCAATTTCCTAATCACTAATTTACGCGATTTTCAGCTCCAAAAAATGTGAATGAGATGCGCTTCACGCGAGGCAACGGGCATACACACGCCGTCTTGCAGGTGCTGTAGCTTTTTCGGAGATTACTTAAATACCCGGACTCATTTTTTTTCTAATGCTTGATGGATTTTCAATGTTAGTTTGAGTTACACTGCAACTGCTAGCGAAGACATATGCTTCAAGCTAACAAGTGGCACTAATATACAGCTCTGGAAAAAGTTAAGAGACCACTCATAATTTTTCTTATATCAGCATCTCTACATGTATGGCAGCCATTCCATTCCAGTGTCTATTAAATTCCAACACAGGCACACCTCATTTTACTTAATGAGGTACTGATTAGGTGATTACCTGAACCAAATCTAATTTAACGAGGAAAAGTATAAAAACCACTGCTGTGGTCATCACTATCCTCTTGCAATAGGACCAGCTGCAGAGGGATACAGTGAGCGTCAGGTTGCTTCCATCCTGAAAATTTCAAAGATGGCGGTTCATAAGAACAAGGTCAAGCAACAGGCATTGGGGACAACAAAGCTACAGACTGGCAGAGGGTGAAAACGACTGTCAACTGACCAAGACTGTCAACTTATTGGATTATCACTCAACAATCGTAGGATGACATCAAGTGACCTACAAAAAGAATGGCAAACAGCAGCTGGGGTGAAGTGCACGGTGAGGACAGTTCGAAACAGGCTCCTAGGGGCAGGGCTGAAGTCGTGCAAAGCTAGAAAAAAGCCCTTCATCAATGAGAAGCAAAGAAGAGCCAGGCTGAAGTTTGCAAAAGACCATAAGAATTGGACCGTAGAGGAATGGAGTAAGGTCGTCATCCCTGACGAGTCAAATTTTCAGCTTTGCCCAACACCTGGTTGTATAATGGTTAGACGGAGACCTGGAGAGGCCTACAAGCCACAGTGTCTCGCACCCACTTTGAAATTTGGTGGAGGATCGGTGATGATCTGGGGAGGCTTCAGCAAAGCTGGAATCGGGCAAATTTGTCTTTGTGATGGATGCATGATTCAAGCCTTGTACAAGGTTATCCTGGGAGAACACCTGCTTCCTTCTGCTCTGACAATGTTTCCCAACTCTGAGAATTGTTTTTTCCAGCAGGACAATCCTCTATGCCACACAGCCAGGTCAATCAAGGTGTGGATGGAAGACCACCAGATCAAGACCCTGTCATGGCCAGCCCTACCACCAAATATTGATTTCTGAACTCTTCCTAAGTTAAACCATTAGTATTTTGTTGTTGAAAAGTGATTATGAATTTATTTTCTTTTCATTATGTGAGATCTGAAAACAATGCATCTTTTTTGGTTATTTTGACCAGTTATTTCGACCAGTTAAATACTCTAAATGACAATATTTTTATTTGGAATTTGGGAGTAATGTTGTCAGTTTATAGAATAAAACAAAACTGTTAATTTTACTCAAATACATACCAATGAATAGTAAAACCAGAGGAACTGATAATTTTGCAGTGGTCTCTTATTTTTTCCGTTGCTGAATAATTTTGATTTTATGCAAATATGTTTATTTAATATGAATTTCCATACTTGGAAGTTGAAGGACAAGGTGACAGATTTCTATAGGTAGCCAAAACAACAGCCTGATTAAGGTTCAAACTGAGTTTTGTCATACCGGATAACTAATTTGCCATATAGGATAAGTTATTTTCTGTTAACCCATAATGTCATCCGTTTTCCCGGATGACACGTTTTTGACATTATATTCTTTTTATACAGTTTTCATCATTTATTTGTATAATTTCCATTCATATTGTGATATTAACACATTATTAACACTGTTTATTTAAATATTAACAAATTATATATTCATAATAATATCAAATTATAATTAAATGAAATGATTGTCCAACCTGTCATATTGGGGAATTGACCCCTTTAAGAAAAGGCCATCCACTCTAGTGACATCACAATGTAGTTTTCTTCTCTCTTCAGTGGCGGGAAATTTAACTGAGGTGAATGAGTAGCTTAATTTCCTACTGACAAATTTTCCATTGGTTTGCTTACTCGCTCTGCCCAAGCTTAACATTATCCTTTCGGCATAAAATATTGTTTAACTATACCAAATTATCTTCAACAACCAGACTAGCTAGTTAGCTAGTCCCAGTTTGTTGTAAGTTAATATGCTAACTGAAGTTTAAACTGTCGACATATTGCCCCCCCCCCCCACATACACACACACTAGGTAATATTAGCCTATATTATTGCTGATTGGTTGTTGGGTCACATTGAATATTAAATGTAGCGTCATTACACATTAATAAAGCCTTAATAAACATGAAAACCTTTCTTCTCTGTTAATAAAGCAAGTAATTAAGCATACTTCATCGTAAAGTGTGTTATTAATTATTTCAGGTTTAAACTTGTGTCAAAAGAGAATGCACCATCTTCATAAGGTTTTTTATTTGCCTAGATGCTTAATATTTATATAATTTTTCATCAGTAACTGTTAATATGTGTATGTACAGTTTTCACATGTTCAAAATCACATGTGATTTTTCTAGATGCCATTGTCAAACAAAGACAGAGCAGCAAGGTTCAAGGCTCTGAAGAATGCCGACCCATTGGCTAGGGAGGAGTTTTTGGCGAAAAAGAGTGAGAGGTGTTGCTTTGTAATTGAGGAACAGAGTAACAAATATAGTTGAAAATAAAAGAAAAGCTGAAATAAAAGTCAAAATGCAATTAGTTTATCATGCTATGATGCCTTCTATTGTCTGAATAACCTCTTATTTATAAATTGTTGCTCAAAGAAATTGAGTATGATCTTCAATAAAATGGTTCAAGGCACTTTTCAGTAGTGAAATAAACCTGATGTTGAAAAGTGCTGTTTTGATATTCATAAATATAAAAAAACAGTTTAAATGATTTAAAGGGAAATGGTAAACATTTGTATACTTACCAAATCCGGGAAAGAAACCACACGATCAGTTCTTTACAGTGTAGCCTAATTAATTTCCTTGAAAAAACTATTTTCAGTGTGACTCCCTTTTGCATAACATAAACATTAATTATTTATGAACATCAATTATGTGTAAGTTGTGTAAAAATGACAATTCATGTGTAAACTCATAAGGTGTCATACCAAGTAACATTTGACATTTTGGCTGGTGTCGTCACATGATTCTCAATTAAAACACTTAAAATACATTGTTTGAAAATAAGATTTTAGTAATAAGGAAATAACATCCTCCTAAAGGCAAAAGCTACTTTGATGTGCAGTTTTAAGCTATTTTAATTTTTGGTCAGTTGAAAACCTTATTTGTCACTGGGCCATTGGCATTCTCAGTCACCTGGGAAAGAGTTTCCGTACCATCCGATTAATGAATCCTCCTTCAAAGTGTCTTAGATCCTTTTCTCTTGGGGAATTTGGAGTCCAAGTCAACACCTTGAACTCGTTGTGTTCCTCAATCCATTCCTGAACCATTTTTTCTTTGTGGCAGAGCACATTATCCTGCTGAAAGAGGCCAATGCTATCAGGTAATACTGTTGCCATGAAAGGGTGCACATGTTCTGCAACAATGCCATGTGCCATGTGTTCTCCAGTGTTAGCTTCTGTCCACTTTTGATTCATGAACAGAGTCTTTAAACAAACAAGTCAGGGAAGAATCTTTAATGAGCATGAGTCCAAAATGTTGATCATCCACATTTCTTACATGTTCTCCAATGATTACAAAGTTAACACAGTCTTTTATGCCAGGACACATAGGAGGCGGTGTTCATAGCCAACCATTACATAGACTATTATAAGAAAGGTTTATCCTACAAAATACCCTTGTATGCCAGCCTATGACCCAAGGGTCTATTCAGAGAGTCCTATGACAGTCACATACACAATTCCTAGCAGGTGGTATAGACAGAGTGTGTAGGACCCATCAGTAATGGGGCATCACATTTCCTACCTAGTGTCCTTCGTACAGAGATAGTTAGTACGCTCATACATTGTGTCAAGCTTAATTCAATTACTTTTCATGCCCAATATCTATCACTAGGTAAGCGATACACACGCACCCAGCCATCCACATGATGTAAAAGGAAATGTGATTCATCAGACCAGGCCGCCTTGTTACGTGGTCCAGTTCTGATGCTCACGTGCCCATTGTAGGTGCTTTCGGCAGTGGACAGGGGTCAGCATGGGCACCCTGACTGGTCTGCGGCTACGCAGCCCCATATGCAGCAAACTGTGATGCACTATGTGTTCTGACAACTTTCTATCAGTAGCAGCATTAACTTTTTCAGCAATTTCAGTAGCTTGTCTGTTGGATCGGACCACACGGGCCAGCATTTGCTTCCCACGTGCATCAATGAGCCTTGGCTACCCATGACCTTGTCGCTGGTTCACCGCTTTTCCTTCCTTGGACGACTTTTGATAGGTGCTGACCACTGCAGACTGGGAACACCCCACAAGGACTGCAGTTTTGGAGATGCTCTGACCCAGTCGTCTAGCCATCGCAATTTGGCACTTCTAACACATCAACTTTGAGGACAGAATGTTCACTTGCTGCCTAATATATCCTACCCACTGACAGGTGCCATGATAACGAGATTATCTGTGTTATTCACTTCACCTGTCTGTGGTCATAATGTTATGGCTGATCGGTGTATATATATATATATATAATATATATATATATTATATATATACATAATGATGGGGCAGTGATACATGGAAACCCTTGGTGTCCATGTAGGCAATGTACCAGTATGACCTAACAATGACTATCCTTATTTTTCCTTAATCTGAATGTTGATGCTGTGGAATGACTTGCAATTAACAAACCACCTTCACTCTCATCCAGTGATGCTGTTATCAGAATGTGGGTGCAATCCATGGCACCGATCACTCTGGGGAACTCTATGAAAGGAGTATGCTGCATTTAATATACAACAGTAAACGTCATAGGGTCTACATTATTAACAGATGAAGTAGTCAACATACGTTATCGTCTACCTGCTATTTCATAAAAGCTCTCTTTAATAGACTGCATGGGAAAGTGGGAACACAACACATTTATCAAGTAGATCTGTTAGAGCAAGAACCACCTTGCGAATTGTGTGGCAGACTGTTTTTGCTTATATTCTCTATATCACCCACAGCACATACAGTTGCATACCCTTGGAAAATTGGTAATATATGTAACCATTTGTAAAGAAAACATGAGTGAGCAGGCAAAACACGTCTTTTATTTCTTATGGGATTCACATTCAACTGTAGGTCATAACAGAATGGCACAATCAGTTCATTTTTTTCTTTGTGTCATTCTGTTACAAAGAAAAAAATGAACTGACCCCTGTTCAAAAGTCTGCATACCCTTAGTTCTTAATACTGTGTATTGCCCCCTTTAGCATCAATGACAGCATGCAGTCTTTTGTAATAGTTGTCTATGAGGCCTCGAATTCTTGCAGGTGGTATAGCTGCCCATTTGTCTAGGCAAAATGCCTCCAGGTCATGCAAATTCTTTGGTCGTCTCGAATTGTTTGGATATATGTCTCAATGAGTTACTAGGCCACGTTATGTAGTAACCGCCATCACCCATGCTGATCGCAGTCGCTGTAAATGACTTGGTCCAGCAAATCCTAGTGTTTTTATCCTGTTTGTAGGTCAAGGACTTGCTCCGATGCTATCCAACTGTTGAATTTCTCAAGCCAACCAAGTCATTTCACAAGACTCATTTTCTTTCCTTTCTGTACTTTCTCATCCAGAACTGCTTCCACTTGAAACATTTTATCCTTGATTATTTTCAGTAATTCCTGTTCATAAAAGGTCCTGACGATCACATCACCATTGTAGTCTTTTATTCTATACACAGGAGGCACCCTAGGAATGCATTCCATTATTGTAAAATATTCATCTGTGTAACCTTTTTCATAACCCTTGGTAAACGCCCCTCTCAACTTTTGAGTCTAACAGTATCTCCAACTCGGAACTTGTAACTTTGATTTCCATTTCTCATCATTGTTGTACCATACAGGTTCTTGAGAACTTGTCTAACATTTTCATCACAAACGTCAACAGGCTTCATCTTAATAGACCGATGGTAGCTATGGTTGTAACCACAACCCAAATCTTGAATCACATCAACATAATGATATGTGTTGGCAGCCGTGAGATACTGCCACATTTGTGATTTAATTGTTTTATTAAATCTCTCAACGATGCTTGCTTTGACATCATTTCCTGTAGCAAAATGTACTATGTTATACTTCTTCATTAACAATTCAAAATGTGAATTAAAAAACTCCTTTGTCCGTTGGGACTTTTTTGGGGGTTCTTTTTATATGTCTTCAAATCGCTTTACCTCAATAGCGCTTTTATTTCTCAGCACACGAACCCAGGCGTATTTACTTAACACATCTATACACGTTGACATAAATTTCATGTTATCGTTTTCCGCACCAGGACTCATGTCGACCAAATCCAGTTGAAAGTGTGAATTTATATTGTGAACAATAACTCTATTTTTTTGAAAATTAATAGCTACAGGCCTGGGTAGCGTGTATGTATCCTGGGCCAGTAGTCAAACATTTGCCACCCCATTTTTGAGGATATCCCCGGTTTTCTCCAAGTATGCTTTTTAAACCCTCTCTACCCACATAAGCACCAGGGTTTGACGGGCCGTAGTAAATTCTTTTCATAACCTGTTCAAACATCATAGAGCATTGGGTCAATAATGAGAAGTAATACGTGTTTAACATCATTTTATTCAAGTTTTTGGAATTACATATGTCCATGAATTTTAAAAGTGACACGCACACATTCTGATTTCTGTTGATACACGCTCTTTGGTTTTATCACACCAAGACTCTACAGCGTTGCATACAGCTTCCTCATTAAATTTGTCCATCTTTTCATGCCTATTCTCACTCAGTCTCTGTGTGATGTACGGCTCTGACTTGAGCTTGTGCAGAAAGTTCTTAGCTGCCACGTGAACATTGGTCAGTGGTGCTTGAAAACCGGATGTATTCAAAGCCTTGACCAGTACGTGTTTCAGTCGCGGTTTTAAAACTGTCTCCACGATGTCATCATAATGGGTCTCAAAAAAATAATCAGGCAGGTCGAGACAAGAATGTCTTCTCTGGCTCGGGTGGTCCACTTCACAGCCGATGCATGCTTTGTTGAGAATGGCCGCAACAACGTGTTACAGGATCATACCCAATGTTGCTTTGATGATCATTAAAACCTGCGGTGCAAGGCGTTTGTCCATTTTGTGTTAACTCTTGTCAGCATTTGAAAGGTATGACAGATTAAGAGGACCTAGCAGAGTGCCAAGCCAGGCAAGCCAATGGTAGTTTCTTGGTGGGTATGACGGTGGAGTCGAGCTGTCAGGGTCCGGGGTACCATAGCAGGGTTCAGCGTTATCATCCAAGGCGTCACACAGTCAGTCCTCAGCCTTGGGCTCCTCAAACTCCGGTTGGTTGTATTCTTGAGCTAAGTTTCGTAAAGTCTACCGGCTGCTTTGTACTCACAGGCAGACTGTCTGTTTTTATGCTGTGTTGAGGACTGTTAGCTTAAGGCAGGGCTTCAGAGTTGTACGTCAGTCGAAGAGTGCACAGTTGCAGTCACACTCTAACACACCGACATTGTCAGGAAATAGTTCCAATCTAACAGTCATAGTGTTTCATTCCTTCAATGACTTTAAACAAGACATCTACCGTATTTTGTGTGCCCTGTTGTGGTCCCAAATAAAACACTTTTCGAAAGGTGCTCCATAAACTAGCACTAACATCCCCAGGACCCTGGAGGCCTATAGTTAAACATCAAAGCCACCATAAATTACATACAACACACACTCCATACCATATTTCATCCTCCCGGACATGCATACGTTACACAGGAAGTTACAACCCCTAACATAGGTCACACAGGAAGTACCACCCCAGAACACATTACGCTGGAAGTCCCACCCCGGAACATGCGTCACACCGGAACTCCCACTCCTGCATACGTCACACAGGAAGTCCCACCTACCAAACCAGAAGGCCCGCCCACAAACCGGAAGTCCCGTTGTTATGGAAATTCTTGAACTAATGTACATTTGATAAGTGTCTGCTTTACTATTACCTGATGTGTAACTCTGATCTTTGTTTCTGACATGTCTGCAGTGGATCATTATGACCTCTGACCATCTGTTAATCTGCCCAAACCAATAAGGGTATCTGTCCTTTGTTTTTCAGGAATGTGGTTGACTGCCTTTTATGATGTTCCCCTACCCCCTTGACAGTAAACACCTAGGGCAGGAAGGATAAGGTGGGGGGACAGCCCACCCTTTGGGTAAAACCTATGTGACATTAGACAGCAGGGCAGTATCTTACCACACCCCTTTTCAATTATAATAAGTACTTTGACTGTTCTGTGTTTCCTCAGAGATTCCTCAGAGGGTTACTTCGTAAGCTTTTGACGCATCTCTATATTTGCAAATAAATTGTTAATTGTACCAAGAGAATTTTGTCCCTGTACTTACTCCTAAAAGAGTTCCTACCAATGGAATTACCATCATACCGTCCACTGTCAATCAATCATCCAAGCGACATAAGCCACCCTGGATTTACTACTGGTGAGGTTTTGTATATTATTTATTTTTTATTTATTTTTATTTTAACATCAAATAAATAAGGCCAAGCACAGTTTGTTTTACATTTACTTGTTTTTATTTTTTCTATTATTTGTATAACTTACAATGCTGTAATTGATTTGGTGGAGTTTAGTATTAATATTTTCAAATTAAAATAAGGCAAAATACAATTGTATTTACATTACTTTGTTTATAATTATTTTCTATTTATTTGTATTACTTCCACAACCGTTAATGTTTTGGTAAGATTTTGAATTTCTATTTAAAAAATCGAAATAAATCAAAATCATATTTTCGAGACTCATATTTGAAACGGGATATTTAGAAATTACTATTAGCCTGTTATTAATTATTTTGACAGGATAGAAGTGGGAAAGAATGAAATAAAGAGAGACTTGACAAACGGTTTATCTGTCAATTGATGTGTTTTTTTTCGGTATAGTAACAAAATTCAAGGTTTCAAGAGATGTTGTTACAAAGTAAAATTAAATAGCCTATGCTCAATTTTCACCCACATTGGCTGGGTCTTATTGTGCTTTACTATTATGTTATATATATAAAAACACAACATCATACATACACAATCTTAAAACTTTAGTGTCGTTTTTGCGTAAAACAAAACATAAAAACACTTCCCCATAATTGTAGAAAACAGTGCATTCAAGCCTGAATTCTAGCATAAACTTCACAGAAAGAATACATATTGTCATTGGATTTTAATCATAATTTGATTGATGATCGCTTCATTGTCAACTCCATTACTATTACATTCAAAATATGCCCTCCGCAAGACATCCAGGTCACTTAAATGTTCATCCAGTTAGAGCTGGATACTTAAGTCCAGGCATTGGCGTCGTTAGGCCTGGGCGTCCGATCTTTAATGAATAGCCCCAGATCTCAAATTGTTTTTTTTTTTACAAAATAAATAATTAAAAAAATAGCCCCTGATCTATACATCTGTAATTCCAATCATGCATTAAAGCCCTCAAACATATGATATTGTTGATTTAAAAAATGCAAATGTTTGTGTCCTCTGTGTGTCGATCAATCAACAGACCTACTTTGTACTATTAGTAACGTGCAGCTGAAGAGTAGGGCTGCATGATCAATCGAAATCATATTGAAATCGCAATTTGAACATGTGCAATTTCTAAACCGCAGAAAGATGTGATTTTGACTTTTTATTTTATTTTTACGCTCAATCAAAATAATTATTTTTACTGGTGTGTCATCTTTACTATAATCATATTTGTATTTTTATATACTTTATTAGGAGTTCATTTTAGAATCGGTTTGCCTACTTAACAAGAAACCAGGCAAGCCTAGTTCAGCCAGCCCGCAATGGAAGTGTTGATCGTGGTTGCCCTCTCGAGGTTTGAACATGGGTCGCCCACGTGAAAGGCTGTGTCCTTAACCACTACACCACAGAGCTGTACACTTGCTAGGTGTCAGTGTAGCCCCTTGACATTAAATAATTGTGTCATCACGTCAAGTTTGAATATTTCGTTAAACACCATTAACCATTGTATTAAACTGAGTAACGTTTCTTATTAAGTTTACCTCCACCACAAATAGTATCTATGAACTGTATGACTTTTGCCACTGTCTGTTTTAAAAGCTTATTAGCCAGTAATATGTCGCTAGACGCCATTAAGAATTGCGTTAAACTTAGTAACGTTTCTCATTAAGTTTACCTCCACCACAAATAGCGTCTATTAACTGTATGGCCACTGGCCGTTTTAACAGCTTATTAGCCATTCGTGAATGACATTGATACAATAACTACTGTATCAATATAGGTGATGATAACAGACTTTTTCGTCAAGTGAAAAGACGAGAAAATCGTGTAGCCAGCGAAGTGTTTGACTATCCTGAAGAAATCCTCAAACTTAATTTGAAAATCCACCAGAAATAGTCGCAATATAACAGTAAACTAGTGATGGCCGTTCTTCTAGCAGCAGGATATTATAATAGCAGTGCTATTTTCTTTTTCAAAATAAAAGCCATCATTGAACTATATAAGGCGATATAGTTAACAATCTAGTCTGCCAATCTAGTCTGTCATTTTATGTTTAATGTCCATTCCAATGTTGTTCTTGTCTGTTCATTTTTTTACATACTAGACTGTTAACTATATGGCCTTATAAATTTCAATGACGGCTTTTATTATGATAATGAAAATCTGAAAGCTGCCAGCGTAATATCCTGCTGCTAAAATAACGCTAATGAAGCCTTGTTTGGCCATCACTACAGTAAACAGTTTAATTTTAGTCTTCCCGTAGCTATTGAAGGTTGTTGCCAGCGACGTCTTTTTGAATCCTGAACAAATCCTCTTAGGCCACTGGCCATTTGAACAGCTAATTAGCCATTCATGAATGACATTGATACAGTATCTATCAATATAGGTGACGATAACCAAGTTTTTGGTCAAGTGAAAAAATGAGAGAATCGTGTAGGCAGCGAAGTGTTTGTCTATCCTGAACAAAACCCAATATCCCCCAGAACTGTTTTATTTTAGGTAGCTATCATTATCTATTACATGCAGTGAGGGAAAAAAGTATTTGATCCCCTGCTGATTTTGTACGTTTGTCCGCTGACAAAGAAATTATCAGTCTATAATTTTAATGGTAGGTTTATTTGAACAGTGAGAGACAGTATAACAACAAAAAAATCCAGAAAAACGCATGTCAAAAATGTTATAAATTGATTTGCATTTTAATGAGTGAAATAAGTATTTGATCCCCTCTCAGTCAGAAAGATTTGCCTCACTCCCAGGTGTCTTTTATACAGGTAACAAGCTGAGATTAGGAGCACACTCTAAAAGGGAGTGTTTTTCTGCTAAAGGGGACAGGACAACTTCACCGCATCAAAGGGACGATGGACGGGGCCATGTACCGTCAAATCTTGGGTGAGAACCTCCTTTCCTCAGTCAGGGCATTGAAAGTGGGTGCTGGATGTATTCCAGCATGACAATGACCCAAAACACACAGCCAATGTGCTTCTTCTTGAGTGGCTCAAGAAGAAGCACATTAAGGTCCTGGAGTGGCCTAGCCAGTCTCCAGACCTTAATCCCATAGAAAATCTGTGGAGGGAGCTGAAGGTTCGTGTTGCCAAACGTCAGCCTCGAAACCTTAATGACTTGGAGAACATCTGCAAAGAGGAGTGGGACAAAATCCCTCCTGAGATGTGTGCAAACCTGGTGGCCAACTACAAGAAACGTCTGACCTCTGTAATTGCCAACAAAGGTTTTGCCACCGAGTGCTAAGTCATGTTTTGCAGAGGGGTCGAATACTTATTTCACTCATTAAAATGCAAATCAATTTATAACATTTTTGACATGTATTTTTCTGTATTTTTTTGTTTTTATTCTGTCTATCACTGTTCAAATAAACCTACCATTAAAATTATAGGCTGATCATTTCTTTGTCGGTGGGCAAACGTACAAAATCAGCTGGGGATCAAATACTTTTTTCCCTCACAGTAGCTACATAAGGTTGAAGCCAGCAAAGTTTTTGTCTGTCCTGAACCTCAGGCATAATGCATTTTGAATGTTACAGGAGTTAAACGTGGGACCTGTTGTTCCGTAGCCCGCGTCTCTATCCACTACGCTATTTAACAAGGTAAGTCAGTCAGTCAGTCAGTCACTCAGTCACTAAGAGACATTCGCTCTTCTTGGCCGGCTCCGCTTACGCAGTCCGGCAAAAATAATAATTCAGATTGTTAGTATAAAGGTTGGAGTCTGGCAAGCTAATGGCACTATTGTGTCAGTCAACACATCTACCACACATCTTCCCCTACCTTTTGCTATTTTAAGACAATAAACGTTTACAATTCAAATGTCCAGCTGTATGTCTCAAATCGGTCAATCAAACAATACAATACATTGTTCTGATCACGCCCTTCACTGACCCCAATTTATTAAAAGTGAGTGAAAGTGAGTATTCTTAAAATATCCCAATTCCGTGATGGCTGTATAACTAACGAAAGTAAAAGCCACAACCCACTAAAGGTAGAACACGTGTAGGTCTGGGAAACAATATTAGCTGTGCAGGCACTTTGAACAGCAAATTCTAACCAGTCAGAAACATCCAAGATGCGGCGTAGAGCGAAAGAATGGTGCGGAGAAGGGAGCGCTGTTTGGGAGAGGAAGAGGATCGATGAAGAAAATGAACCCAGGTGACATATAGGCTATAGATAGGCCATAGGCCTACATTTTAATGCGCATTATCTAATTAGGAAATATGGTTGGAGACTTGGAAATGACAAAATTCGACTTACAATATTAGTCACAATATGTTACACACGCTTGAGTGTTTTTTCCTTTGGTCAATCAGAGTTGATGCGAATTGAAAAACAAACTGAAATCTTTGAGAGGGATCAATGAAAAGTAAAAACCTTACAGTAACCTGGTTGCATAAGTGTGCACACCCTCTTATAACTGGGGATGTGGCTGTGTTCAGAATTAACCAATCACATTCAAAGTCATGTTAAATAGAAGTCATTACACACCTGCCATCATTTAACGTGACTCTGATTAATCACAAATAAAGTTCAGCTGTTCTAGTAGGATTTTCCTGACATTTTCTTAGTTGCATCTCAGAGCAAAAGCCATGGTCTGCACAGAGCTTCCAAAGCATCAGAGGGATCTCATTGTTGAAAGATATCAGTATCAGGAGATATCAGGAGAAGGATACAAAAGAATTTCCAAAGCATTAGATATACCATGGAACACAGTGAAGACAGTCATCATCAAGTGGAGAAAATATGGCACAACAGAGACATTACCAAGAACTGGATGTCCCTCCAAAATTGATGAAAAGACGAGAAGAAAACTGGTCAGGGAGGCTTCCAAGAGGCCTACAGCAACATTAAAAGAACTGCAGGAATTTCTGGCAAGTACTGGCTGTGTGCTACATGTGACAACAATCTCCCGTATTCTTCATATGAATGGGCTATGGAGTAGGGTGGCAAGACGGAAGCCTTTCCTTACAAAGAAAAACTTCCAGCCCGGCTGAAGTTTGCAAAAACAAACATCAAGTCTCCCAAAAGAACGTGGGAAAATGTGTTATGGTCTGATGAAACCAAGGTTGAACTTTTTGGCCATAATTCCATAAGGTATGTTTGGCACAAAAACAACACTGCACATCACCCAAAGAACACCACACCCACAGTGAAGCATGGTGGTGGCAGCATCATGCTTTGGGGCTGTTTTTCTTCAGCTGGAACCGGGGCCTTAGTTAGGGTGGAGGGAATTATGAACAGTTCCAAATCCCAGGCAATTTTGGCACAAACCCTTCAGGCGTCCATTAGAAAGATGAAGATGAAGAGAAAGTTCACCTTTCAGCACGACAACGACCCAAAGTACACATCCAAATCCACAAAAGCATGGCTTCACCAGAAGAAGATTAACGTTTTGGAATGGCCCAGCCAGAGCCCAGACCTGAATCCAATTGAACATCTGTGGGGTGATCTGAAGAGGGCTGTGCACCGGAGATGTCCTCGCAATCTGACAGATTTGGAGCGCTTTTGCAAAGAAGAGTGGGCAAATATTGCCACGTCAAGATGTGCCATGGTAATAGACTCCTACCCAAAAATACTGAATGCTGTAATAAAATCAAAAGGTGCTTCAACAAAGTATTAGTTTAAGGGTGTGCACACTTATGCAACCAGGTTATTGTGAGTTTTTTGTCCCCCCCCCCAAAGATTTCAGTTTGTTTTTCAATTGAATTGTTCACGTTATAGGTCACATTAAAGGTGGAAAAAGTTCTGACATGATTTATCTTTGTCTCATTCTTTTACATCACAAGAACCTGGCATTTTAACAGGGGTGTGTAGACTTTTTATATCTACTGTGTATATATATATACACACAGTAGATATAAAAAGTCTGCGAACTGAGCGTATACACACACACACACATATATATATATGTGTGTGTGTGTGTATACGCTCAGTTCGCAAAGATTGTGAAGAGTTCATACTGCTGACTAAATGAAAAACATTTGTTGGATCATGGAGTTTGTGTTTTATTGCTGTTTAAATGTAGGCTATTATATGGTTCCTGGGACAGATCCGCAAAGACGTGCTGTTCTCATAACCTATTCACATCGCAAAAATGACGTTGTGTTTTTCCCAAAGATTTCTGTCGGTTTTTCGATACCTTAATGTCACTTATGCTCAAACGATGCATGTGCTTAAATGAGGAATAGTGATTGGCAACATGGGGACGGGCCAAGGATCTAAAACAGCACTCACCATCTTCATAGTCTGATTCTATATGCTGCTCTGGGCTTGACTGCTACATCTGACTGTTAGTCCCGCCCCCTCATTAGTTTAAGGACAAGGAAATACAGAAATAAATAAATATAGAAAAAATGAATACGGAAATAAAAACAGAAATAAAAGAATACGGAAATAAACAAATACAGAAATAAATATATACGGAAATATAAGATTATGAAAATGAATTTAAAAAAAAATACAGAAATTAATGATCAAGGAATTAAATAGGGAAATGTTATACTAAATACATTTATTATAGTTTTATGTATAAATATTTATTGATACAGTCATTTACTTATTTCTACTTTTGGCAGGTTTGGTCTTTGGCAGGTTTGGTCCTCATGATTTATGCTTCTGCGGGTCTGGGTTGTTAATGTCATGTGCGTGTGTACGCAGACGTGCTCAGCATTTATAGTTGTGTGGCCTTGTGTAGATAGCCATTACACTTCTTAGCACCAGGCGGCGATGTCGCGCAAAATGTTGGTTTGTTCGCTTGTAGGTCAGGAAAGTTTCACAGAAGAAGTAACTGTATAGTTGGTAAACAATATATGATCAGTGAGAGGAGAGGCTGAAATGGAAGTGTCATGAACATACATGGCTAATTTATTTGAAATAAGCCAGTAATCAATTCTGGATTTACAGGAACCATTGGGTTTAAGCCAAGAAAATTGCTTGATATCTGGGTTTTGAACTCACCAAATATCTCCTCCAACAATGATGTTCTCTGTAGGATTTAGCCCTTTTAATTCTGAAATAATATTTAACAAATTGTCAAGTAAAATCACATTTTGGTTGTTATTGTTATAGCCATAAAGATTAATCAAAATAAAAAAGTCCTGTCAATATTTAGAACCACAGCTATCCAGTAACCGTATTCATCAAACTTGGAGGTTACAATGTCCCCTTGAAAATTATTAAACAAAATTGCAACACCAGCAGAATGGGCTGACTAAACAATATTTTTCCACCCCATTGACTAGTCCAGATAGTACAGTCAGTACGAGACTGTGATGGCCACACAAGAACCTTCACCTTTTTCTGCTGTAACCACTGGAGGGTCAACTTGACCTTGTGTTTAGGGTCATTGTGATGCTGGAAAGTCCAAGAGCGTCCCATGCGCAGCTTTCGTGCAGAAGAATGCAAATTGTCGGCCAGTATTTTCTGATAACATGCTGCATTCATCTTGCCATCAATTTTCACAAGATTCCCTGTGCTTTTAGAGCTCACACACCTCCAAAACATCAGTGAGCCACCACCATGCTTCACAGTGGGATGGTATTCTGTTCACTATAGGCCTTGTTGACCCCTTGACCATGCAGCTCATTTTTGTTCAAGTATCGTTGTATTGTACTCCTTGAAACAACCACACCGTCTTTGTCCAGAGCAGCCTGTGTTTCTCCTGAGGTTACCTGTGGGTTTTTCTTTGTATCCCTAACAATTCTTCTGGCAGTTTTGGCTGAAATCTTTCTTGGTCTACCTGACCTTGGCATGGCATCAAGAGATCCCCAAATTTTCCACTTCTTAACAGGTGATTGAACAGTACTGACTGGCATTTGCAAGGCTTTGGATATCTTTTTATATCCTTTTCCATCTTTATAAAGTTCCATTACCTTGTTACGCAGGTCTTTTGACAGTTCTTTTCTGCTCCCCATGGCTCAGTATCTAGCCTACTCAGTGCATCCATGTGAGAGCTAACAAACTCATTGACTATTTATACACAGACACTAATTGCAATTTAAAAAGCCACAGGTGTAGAAAATTTACCTTTAATTGCCATTTTCACCTGTGTGTGTCACCTTGTGTGTCTGTAACAAGGCCAAACATTCAAGGGTATGTAAACTTTTGATCAGGGCCATTTGGGTAATTTCTGTTATCATTATGATTTGAAAAGGAGCCAAACAACCATGTGATAATAAATGGCTTCAGATGATCACTATCCTTAAATAAAAGACAGTTTTTTTGCATGATCAGTCATATTTTCAAAACAATGCCAAAATTTCACAATTTCTGCCAAGATATGCAAACTTATGAGCACAAATGTATTCAGTGTTTTTTGGAATACAATGTCATGGGGGTCATTTGAGTGTATTGTCAAGAAAATGTACAGTCTTTAAATTATACTCTTGGACTGCGTCAAAACTGATATGTTCTGAAAGGTGCACCACAGGGCCTACGGTGGTCAAAATACATATCATGGCCAGTACCATTGATGGGACCCATTTATTGAGGTCAACTGAGTTTGACTTCAAAATTCATAAATGTATCTCTTCTGATGACATCTTACAAGTCATGCCCATGCCTGCCTTTAATAAAAAAGATACTTTCAAAATTGAGATTACCTCAAAGTCACTACACAGTTGTATGTAGAGTGAAAGATAGAGGGATGCAATTTGTATCTATGTCAGGACTGTGGCTGAAACGCTCAACAACAACCACAAGACATTCCCATATACTAGGAATTCATGTTTGCATCTTTTGTTGTTATGAACAGCATCATTCCAACATGTTTGTGGAACAGTAAAACATAAAGTAATAATACAATCTAGAAAATGATACTTATTAGTTGGTTTTGGATTGTGGTGGACTGCTTAGCATCTATATACAGCTCCAAAAATGAACGTTTAGTAGTTTTATTACAAATAATGTACAGGTTAATGGCTGCCTGTAGTGCTTCAGGTGTAAAGTGAAACAATACATTTTCGTGCTAACACCTTTAAACATTAAGACAATTATTGTTTTTTGTGACTTTATAAATGAGCTGTAGGTTGAATAGATAATATTGAAAAAATCCTTTTAATTACAAACACTTATACAGACTTCCACCCACCTGTTTACTGTTTATTGCTAAAACAACTAGCAGAAAAAAACACAACAAATCAACCAAACTAACAGTAACCATAGACTGTAAAAACAAGAAACCAGGCAAGCCTAGTTCAGCCGGCCCGCAATAGGAAGTGTTGATCATGGCTGCCCTCTCGAGATTCGAAAGGGTTGCCCACATGAAAGGCAGTGTCGTTAACCACTATGCCACCGAGCTGAACATTTTTCCCACTACAGTCCCATTTGGTGATGTGGTCCAAGTCATTGCATTGTACATTGACCGACATGATGGGGAAATGATTTGCCTTTAACACACATGTAAGTATACAAGCTACATTACATGTACAGGCTGTTGTTGTCAATAATAACTGGTTCTTAATAACTTGCCTGATTAAATAAAGGTAATAAAATAATTAATAAAACCACAATTTGATCTTTTTTTAGAACATAATGTATTGGTCCTAACAATGAATCCCAAATTGACCCCTCCCTAAATCACTGGTTATCACCTTGTATCAATATTCTTATGTGAAGATTGATACTCACAAATGAAGAACAGGATTGGAAGTTTTGATACAGTACTTTATCAGTCTGCCAATCCCTAGTAGATATGGGCCAGTTTGAGATTTGTGGAATGTTTCACTTATAGAGATGGTAGGACTAAGTCATTTCAAAAGCAGGTCTTTTGTGTTGCTTTTAAGGTTGACCCCGACATGCAGTAACTCAAACAAGCAGAGAAGGAAGAACTGTTTTTCAGTCAGCCTAGGGATAAGCTACTCGGAGCCTGCAGAATGTTCACTGGAATGGCTTGTATTGGACCCTTGGTGAACCTTTTACATGTAAGCTTTGTTCAGACTGAAATGCTGACAACAGTTCTTTTTAAGCAAAGCAGTCTTGGATCAATGACAACATATTACAAGTGTGAGTGTGTTCAGACAGCAGGAATTCACTGGCATGGCTACACCACCTGTAACACTTGTTGTGTGCCTCTGCTCATACACTGCATGTATCAACCAAAGGTAGCCATGTCATCAGATTGCAGCTAATAGATTGCTATAACACATGAGGCTAGTTTCACAGACAAAGATTAAGCCTAAACTTAATGTGTCCATAAAACCGGCCCATGATGTGGATACTCAAGTGGATACTCAAAATACCATTCCAGACAGTAATATTTGTCAAAGTGTGCTAGGGGACTAGGGAGAGTCTGAATTCTATTTTGTGTTTTTTTTTTTATCTGAGGCCCTAAAAACTTAACGCTGGCCTATGAAGCTAGTTCCTTTATTCTTTGCAAGCCTCTAATCGTGGCCTGAATTTGACCTGGGACATTGGGCAAGTGACAATGATGACATAGAACAGAAAAACAGCAGGCTCTGGGCTGCGTAGGGTAAAAGTTGAATACCCCTGATCTAAGAAATGCTCCCTCTTATTTCTGTGGTGTCCTATTGAATCTTAGGAGGACCCTGAATCCCTGGACCATGACTACCTGGCCTGACAACACCTAGCTGACCTTATCCAAAGTCACCGTCCACAGCCCACTTGGTTGTCCTTGTCCACCTGGTTGGGCAGCTCGTCTGGATTCTGCCTACACAAAGAACACAGCCCGCCTATATTTATTGACCCACTGGTCTTCTAAATAATCAATCAATCAGTCAAATTTATTTATAAAGCCTTTTTTACATCAGCAGTTGTCACAAAGTGCTTTTACAAAACACCTGGCCTTAAAACCCAAGGAGCAAACAACAATTATGTTGAATTTCAGTGGCTAGGAAAAACTCCCTACGAAGGCCGAAATTTAGGAAGAAACCTAGGGAGGAACCAGGCTCAGAGAGGTGACCAGTCCTTTTCTGGCTGTGCCGGGTGAACATATTAAGCTGAAATTGTCAGGTATCATGTTGATCTGCAACACAACCAAGAAGACTTTGGACAAGGACAGCAATGACTTTCAAGCCCGGTACTCCGGAGGTGTGGGCCAAGACCTCATGTCCTCCTATGTTTAACACAGGGCAGGACACAGGGAAAATTTAGAAAATGCATTCCTTAGATCTACAAGATGTGACTTAGGTAATCCACTCTTATCTCACCCAGCACAACCAGAAGATGACCCCTCATAGTCTGACTACTCTCCAGGTTTAACCTACTGTTGCTTGCTCTTTGGGCTTTCTAGGCTGGGTATCTGAATAAGCACTTTATGACAACTGCTTGTAAAATGGGCTTTATATAATACATTTGATTGATATCTGATATGTATGCAAAGTCAGAGCTGAGGAATGTGCCCACATTGTGTAGGGTATGTATCACTGTAATGGTTTTTATTTTGAAGTTATTAAATAAATCAAAAATAACATTTACAATGTATGAATTATAATTGTTTTTTTTCTCAATAAAGTTTGTTTGCAATACACTGTCTTCATTACTTTTATCATTAAGTATTTCATTGTAATTATAATATTGTTTATTATATTTTAATATCTTACTAGCTAATGGTTTGTACTGTGCCCTCTGTAATTATTTTGGTTTTCTATTCCAAAAGCTTAGATTTCAATTTAGTTACTATAAAGTTATTGTATAGATTTGCTGTTTTTTACGGTGCGTCCTTCTCTCAGCCACCTCCTCTAAGGTGTCCAGCTTGATCCCCAGCACAGAGCTTACCTTCTTGATCAGTTTATTAAGCTTATCCGCATCCCCAGACCTGATGTTGGAACCCCAACACACCACCTCATAGATGGCACTAGACACCACAGACTGGTAAAGCCTATGCAACAGTGTATTGCATACAGGTGCTGGTCATAAAATTAAAATATCATCAAAAAGTTGATTTATTTCAGTAATTCCATTCAAAAAGTGAAACTTGTATAATGTATACATTCATTCCACACAGACTGATATATTTCAAGTGTTTATTCCTTTTAATTTTGATGATTATAACTGACAACTAATGAAAACCCCAAATTCAGTATCTCAGAAAATTTGAATATTGTGAAAAGGTTCAATATTG
>JACXGI010006654.1:0-41065 GCA_016801175.1 Esox masquinongy
GTTGGGGGCGGGTTTGCAGGCTGACACACCGGTATCAACGACACAAAAGGCTCGATGTGTGAAATGCTAAAATGTCCTCCCTGTACACCAGTCTCTCTAGCTTGGCAAATTTATTTTCTTAATATTATTTGAATACTGTCTTAAAATCATTCCCTAATAATAACCTAAGTACTCACTCTCAATTAACCATTTTTGAACACCGTTCATGAATCGCCTCCCAGACTCCTAATAAAAGCCAGTAGCTACTAACTAATGTAAAGTATTATTTAAATAGTAATTTTGTTTCGTTTATATTTTTCCCACTGTTTTTCCTTTGAAAATGTACACAAACACTCTATAGCCACACCGCAGACTTTTATTTTGAAGGCAAAATACAAAAATTGGAAGTCTTATTGTTGCTGCCAAATGTACATAATGTTTCACCGGAGACATTTATTTTGAAGGCAAAATACGAAAACTGTACGTCTTCTTGTTGCTGCCGAATCTCTAACGTTTCCAGCATGAAGCCAATCAATTGTAGACGATTGTAGCTATCGTTGTGACAGTTAGTTAGCTAGCTTGCTTCTTACCTTTGGTGGCTCAGACGTTGGCTACCTTCTTTATATCAATGTCACAGCCACTTACTGATAGTTCAATACAAACCTGCACATGCACAGACACAGACAGTTATTTTTCTTTGACCTCACTTGCTAGCTTGATACTCCGAATGTCGGGTGCAGGATGTTGTTGCTCTGCTCTGATTCTCGTGCGAGAGTAAACTGTGCACAATGGTAAACTGCGCTCAGCTTGGGAAAAAAAAATCATATTTCTTAAAAATATTCTGTTTTTCAGTGGTGGTGCATCACAATTTAGCAGTGGCGGGCCACCGCATTTATTACAATAAGCGGGAAACTCTGGCTGTACTTGCTCCAGTACAACAATCATCTAAATCAAAACTAAATAATTGCCTGATACATAAAAATAGAGAAGTTTGTGAAATGCTTAATTTTAGTAGTAGCTGTCATGCCAAAAAGGTTGGCGACCCTTTATCTAGAAGCTCCTACCATCCCTTGACCCTTTAAGCCCAAATACTAACCCCTGCCATGTCTTTCCAGCACCAGAAGGAGGTGGGAGGATTTGGTTAAAAACGGGGGAGCCACACCCCTGGCCTCCACTAGTAAAATAGATCTGCTTGATGGTTCCGATAGTACAGAGTCATACTGCAATACTGTAGCAGCAAACGGCTCCACACAGCCAACCACATTAATCAACACTTCCTCTGCCAGCCAGCCGGCAAACACAAGGAGATGGTTGCCATGGCAATGTTGGGCCAGCTAGCAGGAAGAGGACACACCTAAGGGACCGGTGTGTGTGTGTGACTTTGTGGCTGTGTGAATGTGTGTATGAGTGTGCCTGTGTGCCCCAAGGTGTATTCTCACTGCTTTAGCTGAAGTTAAGTACAAGTAGCTAGAATTTGCAGATTTGACAAAGTGTAGACAACACATCATAATTAGCGTTAGAAGACAAAATCTGTACAGTTACATAATCGGGATATTATTTCTGATGACGTCATGACATCTTTACAACACCGCCATCTTGCTCAATACTGTCAATACCTTCCTCATGGTACTATGGCATTCTTCTCCCTGCACAGAGAATTAATGCACACCGAAAGTGTTAGGTGGAGGGGAGCTCACATTCCCCATAGACGCCTGTAGAATACCACTAGCTGACCGTCCTGCTTCAAAAAGAACACAGGTAAAAAAAAGTAAAGGGCAGTCAGGGAGGACCGACGCTGTGGATACAGCTTGGTATTGGAGATACCATCTCTCACCCTTTCTTATCCCTCTCCGCCATCCCCCTGTATCTCCCACCCTTCCTCCCACATTCCAGACATGCCTTAGGGAGATAGAGAGGCCTCTAGGATGGTCACAATGACACCATCAGCTATTGTCTGTCAGAAAACAGAAGGGGGAAGAGGCCTGGACATTAAGCATGCCAGGGGTGACAGCCCTACCAAATGAAAATTCTGTATGCCTGGTTGGGGTATAAAAGACAACCCCAATAAACGGCGAGCCAGCCTGGCTGTGCCAGACCCACTGCTGGACCTGAAATCTTGAAGCTGCAGTGACATGTGACACTGCAACAGCGCCCTCTGCTGGGCGAAGCACAAAATCACCTAAACGAGTGATAATCTACTACAGGCATGTCATGTTGTCTGTCAAATTCTCATGCTCACAGGCCTGAGACCAAAAGAGGAAAACAAGAGATGCAGGGTTTACTTTAGCTTAGCCCAGATCTCACTTGATAAAGTGTTAAAACTAATTATAGTACTTAATTTAGCAGTGATTTTGCTGGCCTGTCATAGACTAGAGTAACCCCACCTTGCACTCTTCCACGCTTCTCCACCTAAAGATTGGGACCTGAGGGGGCAGGAGTCCAGGCAGCAGTGCATAGCTGGCAGAAATGCATAGTTTTTCACCACAACACCCGACTAATCTCTCTTGATTCCAACATTTCTGCACAGACATACGCGCACACACAATATTCTATCTGACATGGATAAATGTCAGATTACCGCATGACGCAATCCTCAGGGATCACGTAAAAAGCAGGAGAACATGACATTGACCGTGTTCAACAACCACTCTTTAACCAGCAGTGGTGGATGTCTTTTTTTTAGAACGTGGAGCCTAGAGACGTTGTGGTGCTTCTTTTTAGGTCATTCTTGAATGGAGGTGGCATATTTCTATGTTATGTTACTGGGGATATCATCCTATGGAAAATCAACTAATATGGTAATTGAATAACTTGAAACAATTGTTGCTATTATGATTACCATGTGCTCCAGTAGGATTAGTAACACCAATAAGATATTTTAAGTGAATTAGGATTTTCTGAAATGGATACCACATGTTGAAATCAACCTTAAGGCTCAAGATCCATGTCTATGTTTTAATCAGTGATTTTCAAGGCGGACTCACATCCCTCATTACACTAATACTTTGGAATCTTAAAGAATATATACCTGTAATCATTGTCTAGCATCGAAGTGAACATATTTTTTATTAATTTAAAACACTGACGCCTAAAATCAAAATATGTTTCTCGCATAAGTATTTAATACCTGAAAGTATTTAATACCTGATAAGAGCATTATCTCTTGCACAACTTAAGAATTACAAGCGCATAGACTAGGAAAAGTGTTTGGATATCCCAGTGAGCACAGTTGGATCAATAACTAATAACATATAAACTGGAAGCTACATTACTGACGTCTTTCCTTTTACCCCATTGTATATAGTTTATTTTGTGTACTTTGTGTCATTTTGTGTTGTCTTCCAATGTAATGCCTTAGGTCATGTCATCATTGCAAATGAAAATTGGTTCTCAATTGGCTTACCTGGTAAAAATGAAGGTGAAATAATATGTAAAAAAATTACACGATCCAGGCACTGCCAAAAAAAGACAAAACTCAACAAAAGACTAAACAAGAAGGAGACTTGAGAGGAACCACAGATAAGCCAACAATCACTTCGAAGGAGTTACCAAGTTCAACAACTAGACGTACATTAAGGGTGAACCAGTCAACCATATCAAAAGCTCTGCATTAAACTGGCCTGTATTGGACGGTGGTCAACAAAACTTTGTTACCTGCAAACAGAGAAAGGTTTTTGTGGTCAGATTAGACCAAGATAGAGATGTTCGGCCAAAACTCAAAGTGCTATGTGTCTACCATATTCATTTGTGGGGATGGAATACTTATGCAAAGATATTTTACAAATATTTCACAATACTACAACATATACATATACATATACACATATATATATATATATGTATATGTGGATATATATATATGTATATGTGTATATATATATATGTATATATATATATATATATGTATATGTGTGTATATATATATATATATATATACACAGTGGATATAAAAAGTCTACACACCCCTGTGAAAATGCCAGGTTTTGTGATGTAAAAGAATGAGACAAAGATAAATCATGTCAGAACTTTTTCCACTTTTAATGTGACCTATAATGTGAACAATTCAATTGAAAAACAAACTGAAATCTTCAAGGGGGAAAAATGAAAAATAAAAACCTTACAATAACCTGGTTGCATAAGTGTGCACACCCTCTTATAAATGGGGATGTGGCTGTGTTCAGAATTAACCAATCACATTCAAACTCATGTAAAATAGAAGTCATTACACACGTGCCATCATTTAAAGTGACTCTCATTAATCACAAATAAAGTTCAGCTGTTCTAGTAGGATTTTCCTGACATTTTCTTAGTTGCATCTCAGACCAAAAGCCATGGTCCGCAGAGAGCTTCCAAAGCATCAGAGAGATCTCATTGTTGAAAGATATCAGTCAGGAGAAGGGTAAAAAAGAATTTCCAAAGCATTAGATATAGCATGGAACACAGTGAAGACAGTCATCATCAAGTGGAGAAAATATGGCACAAGAGAGACATTACCAAGAACTGGACGTCCCTCCAAAATTGATGAAAAGACGAGGAGAAAACTGGTCAGGGAGGCTTCCAAGAGGCCTACAGCAACATTAAAGGAACTGCAGCAATTTCTGTTAAGTACTGGCTGTGTGCTACATGTGACAACAATCTCCCGTATTCTTCATATGAATGGGCTATGGGGTAGGGCGGCAAGACGGAAGTCTTTTCTTACAAAGAAAAACATCCAAGCCTGGCTGAAGTTTGCAAAAACAAACACCAAGTCTCCCAAAAGCACGTGGGAAAATGTGGTATGGTCTGATGAAACCCAGGTTGAACTTTTTGGCCATAATTCCAAAAGGTATGTTTGGCGCAAAAACAACACTGCACATCACTCAAAGGACACCATACCCACAGTGAAGCATGGTGGTGGCAGCATCATGCTTTGGGGCTGTTTTTCTTCAGCTGGAACCGGGGCCTTAGTCAGGGTGGAGGGAATTATGAACAGTTCCAAATACCAGGCAATTTTGGCACAAAACCTTCAGGCCTACGTTAGAAAGCTGAAGATGAAGAGGAAGTTCACCTTTCAGCACGACAACGACCCAAAGCACAAATCCAAATCCACAAAAGCATGGCTTCACCAGAAGAAGATTAACGTTTTGGAATGGCCCAGCCAGAGCCCAGACCTGAATCCAATTGAACATCTGTGGGGTGATCTGAAGAGGGCTGTGCGCAGGAGATGTCCTCGCAATCTGACAGATTTGGAGCGCTTTTGCAAAGAAGAGTGGGCAAATATTGCCACGTCAAGATGCCGTGCCATGCTAATAGACTCCTACCCAAAAAGTCTGAGTGCTGTAATAAAATCAAAAGGTGCTTCAACAAAGTATTAGTTTAAGGGTGTGCACATTTATGCAACCAGGTTCTTGTGAGTTTTTTATTTTTTATTTTTCCCCCTCAAAGATTTCAGTTTGTTTCTCAATTGAATTGTTCACGTTATAGGTCACATTAAAGGTGGAAAAAGTTCTGACATGATTTATCTTTGTCTCATTCTTTTACATCACAAGAACCTGGCATTTTAACAGGGGTGTGTAGACTTTTTATATCCACTATATATATATTACAGATATTTATATACTGTATATTTACATATATATTTATATAATTGCCCAAAAAATGACAGTATACGATACACTACCAGTGGTAGAAGATAAATCAATGGATGTTTTGCAGTATAAAGGTCATACATACTTTTTCTTATGGAAATAAAACCTAGTAACTGTAAGAGCCAATTTAAGTGAAGGGACATTAGGAACCACCACAATTTAGGAATGATCCTATGAACTAAATCCCCCATATCGATGCCGGCTTTCTATCTTTGAAAACAACAATAGCACAAGCCTAGTGACCCACGACCTCATTCCATGTCTGCACCGCTTCATGCACCGTTTGTTTCATTTGTCACAACTGACACTGTTGCATGCCTCGTCTTTCCTCACAAAACACCAAGTTATAGACACCTCTCCACAAACACACACACACCTTTGTTTTTCTATATCCATTTTGGGATCTGAAACACAGAAATCCATGTTCTCTATCCCTAACGTGAAACCTAAAGCTATTACTAACCCATAAACAAAAACCTAACCATAATCTCAATAACTGAACCTTTATGCCTTAACCTAACCTAGCTCTTAAACGTGAACATAAACCATAATGCCTGAACCTAAAACGTAACCCTGATTCCGACATTTTTCCCAATTGTCCGTTTTTTTTCTAAGCCTAACCTCTAAGCTTGAAATCACATTTTTCCCAGTGGGGATCATCCAAAAAACATATGTAGACATCGATTTGTCTCCCACACATACAAATGCAGACCTGAATCACACACAAACAAACATACAGATGACTACGGTCTCCACTCACTGAGGTGTACTGGGTCTTTCCCAGGGTGTGATTGTGGTTATGGTTGAGGTTCTGGTTCTCCTGCTCTCTGCACTGCAGCCCAGCCAGGTGCCTCTCCAGCGCGGCCCAGTCCATGGTGGGCAGGGACTCCTCCTCCACGCACTCCTCCTCTCTGTATACCCCCATCCGCCCTCCTATCCCACTTCCTCCACCGCCACCACCTCCTCCTCCAAAGCCCCCTCTGCTCCGGCTGGAGCGCCTGTGGCTGGGCTTGGTGGCTCCTGTGCCCCGGGGCAGGGGCCTGGTGGGGGAGTGGGGCAGAATCAAGTTGCCATTCTGTTTCAGTTCCTCAGGCACAGCAGCAGCGGAGGTGGCTGTGTGTCCGCTGTGAGCAGGAAGAGGCGGAGGCTTCACATCCTGGAACTCCTCGGCCAAGCTGCGGCTGTTCACTGGCTTCAGGAAGCCTCCGCCTGGTGTGACTATTCCCCCCACAACTCTACCCTCCACCTGGCCAGGGGGTCGCTGGGAGCTGTAGTCTTCCCCGTACTCACTCTCCCACTCTTCAATCACCTTCTTCTTATATTCCTGATAGTCCTCGTCCTCCTCATAGTCCTCATCCTCCAGGGTTGCCAGGTCTAGGGAAGGAGAGGATTTGTAGTCCTCTTCTAAGGTTGCCAGTTCCAAAGATGGGGAGGACTTGTAGTTCTCCAGTGATGCCAGCTCTAGTGAAGGGGAACAGGGAGTCACCTTGTTGGAGTTGGACTCCGAGCTGGAGCGACTGGAGGCATCGCTCCCCAAGTCCATACCATCCTCCCGATAGTCCTGCAATGGAAAGAGATAGAGGAATGGAGAGATAGCCAGGACGGAGGAGGAATTTAGAAAATTAGATGAAAGAGAGGAAAGAAAGAATGAGACAAATGGAAAAAGAGGAAGAATAAGATGGGGGAAGGAGGGAGGGATTGGGAAGGGAGAGGAATAAACAGAGACACAGACAATTTAAGGAAGTGCACACAGTGATTACTGTTGTGGTTTGAGACCAAAAACCACAAAAGACTTCCTGCCACAATAGAACTTCCTTCCTCTAAATTCATTTCCTTGGCACAGTTTCAGTCCCTCTCTGACACGCTCGCCTCTCTTTTCTGAGAGAACCTGTCTGTTCATATGTTTGGCTTGCATTGTAAAATGCGAGTCACACAGACAGACAAAGCAAGAGTAGTGATTTCTCCTATTATCAAGCATTGCACACATCTTCTCTAAGTTTTCAATTTCACATTGTGAACCAGATTCAGATGCCGTCACAATGTGTTAACTTCTCTATGTCTTTGGCAAAGTCATCCCGGCAACAGTCAATCTGAGGAATGTCAATATCCTTTTCCAATTGTCCAAGGTGAATGACACTGGACAACTTTGTGCCATTGATCTAAATACAACAGAATTTGCAGTGGCTGTGAGTGACTTAACAGATGAGTCTACAGTGGCTGTCTAACCTTGAGTCTGCAGTGTGTGGCAACAGTGTTGCTTTTGTTGTCCGGTGGCAGAGTAACCACTGTCTGATTGATCACCAGACTAATGAAAATGCCTTCATTGTTTATGGGTCTCCACAAATCTCAGTGTAACCCAAAGCACTTTGAGAGTTTTCAGCTCTTTTCTCACTGGCCATATTAGCATAGTCCCTCGCATCACTTTTAAAAGTTAATGAAAAATAAGCAGCAGCCACTTATTCAGAAGATCAACTGAAAAGAGGAATTGTTATGCATCCATCAGACTGTGACTGATTGATTATACTTATTATCCTTACAAATATTATTCTGGGCTGTTAATTTTTAAGTATGCTGCAAATTGTGTTGATTAAATGATAATGTGTTAGACATTTGAATATCAGCTGTAAACCATGACATTAAAAACAATCAGTATAACAACTAAGATAGACAAACACCACACCGGTAACACTTTCCAACCATAGTTGGTAACTCTGAACTTAAGGAAAGGTCTGTGTATAACTATGTAATGATTGTTTACAAGTGTTAAAGCAAAGCTGCATTTAGAATTATACCAGTACAAATTATACCTAAGAATATCTGTGTCATGGCCAACTGTATAAAACTACACTGTGATTCAAAGCTGTGACTCAACACCTTGGAAACGTTCAACCGATCCCTGTCCAGAGATGACTCAAATCGTGATCAGAATGTTGTGTAGCCAAGTCAAGACCTACCTGAGGTCACGAACCCAGCGCATACTTGGCCAGTGGACTCTGCAACATTCGCAAAGTGGTGCGTTCGTGTAGGTCTGCCGACATTATGGCTAAAATGTCGCAAACCTTACCAACACGCGAATAAACAAAACACTGTCTCGATACTCCATCCGGACATTGTTTAATGACGATTTGGCTTATTCTGCCATAGCAAACTAGATGAGTGATCGTGTCGTGTTTCCTTAAAACCTCCAGCCCATTAGACAGCAGCATACGACCAGCCTAGGGAAGCCGTGGGAATTCGTATTAAATCTCAACCCGCGATTGCTTTAAGGGCAACAGCTCGATCCGTGGTAAGAAGCTTAGTGTATAGCCGTAAATTGGTCAAAAATAAAATAAAACAGCTGTGTCAAAGACGTCGGAAACAAAATTCCAGTTCACTATCTATTTCGGGTCATATGTAGTTATTTAAAGTGATTCAAGGACGAAGTAGGGAGTATTCCCGTCGGACAGCTAGGTGGGGGTGGGGTTGCTGGGGGCTGTGGTTGATCCTTTCTCGACTCGGATTAACCTCCTAGCCTACAATGTGTGGATTTGGCAATAGCCCACGTACATTGACAGCTGCGCGGAACCCCACCCCTACAGTGAGGCGGGTGTTTCGGGTTTAATTCTTCTCTTTAGGGAATGGCAACAGACCATAATATTAATATTTTGTTATTTTTATGTTATTATGAATTGGATACATACTGTACACAAGCTTGGCACTTGCTCACAAGCTAAAGGGGCATTCAATTTACCGCCCAGTCTTTTCCAACATCACGAGCGTTCCCAAAACCTCAGCTCTACAAATGCTATGCCAATTAATGGCAACATTTCATGCTGGTAAATATCAACTACATAAGGCCTATAGCCATAACGATCTGTTCATTCAAACATGATGTAATGTTCCAGAAAAAAAGTCACGGGACAAACCTGATATCCCCCGGCAACAGCGGTAACAGAACCGCCCAATTTCACAACGCAGATGAAACCAAAATAATGACAGCACACCGGCACCTTGTTACTATCAATAGAACACACACACAACTAATACTCTCTCTCTCTCTCTCTCTCTCTCACACACACACACACACACACACACACACACACACACACACACACACACACACACACACACAGATATATATATATATATACTGCCTTATGTATTTATTATATGTATATCTAATACACTTATATAAAATGCCTTATGCATTACCACCGGTGGTTAAGCTGTTATACTAATTACAGTAGTAAGGCAGCAAGACAGCCTATAGGCTAGTAAACCAGCCCATGCATCTAACTAATTATAGCCCACTAAGCTGCAAAAGCCCTGTAGTAAAATATCTGAATGACAGGCAACTTGCATGCCTTGTTCATAAAAAAATATATCCTGACCGATGACCTAGGATACATGATGCAAATAGCCTATTAGGCTAGTCATAACAAAAGCAACGCCAATACTTACTGTCATCTTCTCGGTATAATCTCGTCTCAAGACATCTTAAACTCAATACCAGACATCAATTTGTTCTATTTGTGTCAGTAGGCTGTAACTTGGGGATTTTAGACGCTAGCCGGAGATACTACAGAAAGCCGGTAGTCCAGTCATTGCTCTGTGTGTATCTGTCGTGAAGCCCAACCCTCGAGCACTCCGCAGGCTGAGTTCAAAAATAGACGCGTTAAAAATCCCCGGTTTTTGCAAACGCCCGGGTCGCCGCTCCTCGCTCCTCTCCCGTACGGATGTCAAACGTAGGTGCGACCGTTAAGCGCATGCACACAACTCACACAATGATTGGAGATCGTTGTTTCTCTGTGTTTATCGTCCGGAAAAGTCAGCGTCGCGCATATCTGAGTTTTCCGCCCTAAAACACGACCAGAAACATACAAAGAAGCCTGCCAAAGCTGCGTCTCAACACCCTAAATTATCTGGCACTCCATCGCAGCTGGCTGCTCTAACAAACTGACGACAGAACAGTACTGCCTTCTGCACCCACTGACCTTGTAAATGGTGGCCTGCACTGAGGGAAAATAAAGGCAACAAAAGAGGAAGAGTTATAGAACACTATATGCAGTTGAATAATTTAAGAAGCCCTAGTGTTCTAAATAGTTTCAGAGCAGTTTCTTAATGCATAAGCTATAAGCAGCCTTGGACATCTCAAGGATTCAGCTGTCATGTCCTTTTTTTTACTGAAGTTATGCATGTACATTGACTCAAAGGCTTGGTGATGTTGATGATCATAAAGATTACACAAATTGTGTGTTTGAGCAATGTTTTGGCCTAGAGAATTGTGGTCTGTTTTAGAGGTCTTCAATAAACCTGAGAACCGACAAGAACCCAATCAGGTTCGGTCTGAATTTTGAACTGGTCTTTCAGGTCCAGTTTGGCGGTCATAAGGTCTTGGGTAATCGAGCACATCCATACCTCTAAAATTACTTAATTGTCATGCTTTTTTTGTATGCCTGGATATGTTTGTATTACTCAAAATTGAATTGGGTCACCCACTGGCTCCCAGCAGCAACATTTTTTTTGAATGTTTTATTTTCAATAACTATTTACCAGCAACACTGTTGTTGTTATGTGTTATATGTGTCACTGTTTGCAGACTAGGTAGGATAAATTTTTTGTACTTTTCCAGATGCAAGTTTTCAACATTGTACTTTTTTAGAAAATCTGGAAAAAAAATGATTTTGTATTCTATACACAACGGTGTATATATTGATTACTCTTATTGTTTTAATCTGTATCTTCCCAAGCTCCCATCATGCACTGTTGCACACAGGGGTGAAAGTAAGCAAGTACAGTCAGGAATGGAGCCCCGGGCCATATCAAAAACATCCTACTGAATTCCGTGGTCAGTGGATGAAGTAATGGGGCTAGACATGACTTCAACATATTAACCAGTCATACCTTGTAGTTGACAATGCATAATCATAGCTAGGATAACAGGATATCCTAGCTATGATATCCTAGGATAACAAGCTGGCTGAGTTTGCCGCCCGCTCCCAACGCTGCTTGCGTCTACTAATGTTAGCTAGCTATCGATGTCATCATGTTTGATTAGTATTTTACATTTCAGATTTTACATTTCAGATTTTACACTTAACAGAAGTCTGTGTTTACAACTGATTACAGCGTTGAAACAGGATAATTTATCTACCATGTTTTTTATTCAGCTCAAGGGGCTCAGAGTTGATGTATGGATACTTTGATGTCACATACTACTTAAGTGGGTGATTATACTCCTTCAGACAGTGCAAAGATGACAGGGAATTGTCAAAGGTTTGGAACCCTAGCCATTAGTGGAGGTAACCTGTTGAAATACAAAATTAAACTTTTTTGTTCTGGTATTACTTGGCACCGCACCTACTACTCAGTCAATTAAGAGCCACCACTGTCCTACAAAATACATTTGGGTTATAATCTATTTACCTGACCCAGAAGCTAAATGGTCTAAACCAAATGAAAAAAACATAGGATAAGAGTAGATTGTCTAAATTTCATGAAGTACATATTTTTGCATAATCCAAATGCCTACTTAGAATGCACTGCAGGTATTTAGACACATCCACTTGTCTTTTGGCCAGACTGTTATGGAGTAAGTTTGGACTAATAGGTTGCACTATCTCATTAATTCATTGAAATTATCCCCTCTCTATTCAATAATATGCACTACTTTTGGCTGAAGATATTTACAACCCATTATCCAGAAAGGACTTTTGGCCAGGGCCTTAAGTGCACTGCCTTCATCCAGGTAGAGCAGAATATGATTTACCACTTTTTTGTCCTGATTTACCTCTATTGGATGCATGCAAAAGAAGTTGAGACAATGGTAAAAAAAGATTATATTAATTCTCTAAAATTCTCTAAAAAACTGCAACTGCTAGTAAAGTAACATATTTGGACATGGTATCAAACTAAGTATTACAGCAGATCAACCATCTACAATACATGTAGGCTGCCACTTACATCGCTGTTGGCTACGCAGATTAGGTTTGATTTCTTAAATATAGTTTATTGAGGGGGACGGGAGCAGTCTACAGGTTATATACAGCTCCGGAAACAATTAAGAGACCACTGCACCTTTTTCTTTCCTTTCCAAAAAGGTTAAAAAGGAAAGTTTTGAGTGAGGAACAGAAGCGTTCAATTTGCAGCGGTCTCTTAATTTTAACCCTTCTGCCATCTTTGAAACTTTCAGGATGGAAGCAACCTGACGCTCACTGTATCCCTCTGCCAGTAAAGCCAGAATTTAACCCTTCTTTTCCTCACTCAAATCTTTTCTTTTCAACTATTTTGTCATGCTGAATAGTGATGTTTTTATTCAAATTACCTTTGAGGAACTACTTGCACTGTTTTTGCCATCCAGCTAGTCCTATTGCAAGAGGATAGTGATGACCAGAGCAGTGGTTTTTATACTTTTCCTTGTTAACATATTAAGAGTAAAAACTTTCCTTTTCAACTTTTCTGGAAAGGAAAGAAAAAGGTGCAGTGGTCTCTTAATTTTTTCCGGAGCTGTATATACACCGATCAGCCATAACATTATGACCACTGACAGGTGAAGTGAATAACACTGATAATCTCGTTATCATGGCACCAGTCAGTGGGTGGGATATAATAGGCAGCAAGTGAACATTCTGTCCTCAAAGTTGATGTGTTAGAAGCAGGAAAAATGGGCAAGCTTAAGGATCTGAGCGACTTTGACAAGGGCAAAATTGTGATGGCTAGATGACCGGGTCAGAGCATCTCCAAAACTGCAGCCCTTGTGTGGTGTCCCCGGTCTGCAGTGGTCATTACCTATCAAAAGTGGTCCAAGGAAGGAAAAGCGGTGAACCAGCGACAGGGTCATGGGCGGCCAAGGCTTATTGATGCCCGTGGGGAGTGAAGGCTGGCCCGTGTGGTCTGATCCAACAGATGAGCTGCTGTAGCTGTAATTGCTGAAAAAGTTAATGCTGGTGGTGATAGAATGGTGTCAGAACACACAGTGCACCAGTCAGGGTGCTCATGCTGACCCGTCTACTGCCGAAAGCGCCTACAAAGGGCACGTGAGCATCAGAACTGGACTATGGAGCAATGGAAGAAGGTGGCCTGGTCTGATAAATCAAGTTTTCTTTTACATCACGTGTACATTGCTTACTTGGAGAACACATGGCACCAGGATGCACTATGGGAAGAAGGCAAGCTGGCGGAGGCAGTGTGATGCTTTGGACAATGTTCTGCTGGGAAACCTTGGGTCCTGCCATTCATGTGGATGTTACTTTGACACATCCCGCCTACCTTAGCATTGTTGCAGACCATGTGCACCCTTTCATGGCAACGGTATTCCCTGATGGCATTGGCCTCTTTCAGCAGGATAATGCGCCCTGCCACAAAGCAAAAATGGTTCAGGACTTGGCGTTGACTTATGTTGACTTGGCCTCCAAATTCCCCAGATCTTAATCCAATCGAGCATCTGTGGGATGTGCTGGACCAACAAGTCTGACCCATGGAGGACCCACCTCGCAACTTACAGGACTTAAAGGATCTGCTGCTAACGTCTTGGTGCCACATAACACCACAGCACAGCTTCAGAGGGCTAGTGGAGTCCATGGCTCAACGGGTTAGGGCTGTTTTGGCAGCAAAAGCGGGACCTACACCATATTAGCAAGGTGGTCATAATGTTATGGCTGATCGGTGTATACTAATAGCAACACAAAGGATTCTGTCGTGTTAATGAAAGAGCACTACTTCAAAGACCCCTCACTGAAACAGGGGACACCACCATCATGTATCTCCCCTACCTCACCCTCACACCCCCATTCCCATATTTCCCACTTCCCCCAGTTTTCATTAGACAAATCCCCCAAACGTCAATCGGTCACAGAGGCAGAGTGAGCTACCAGATAGTTAAATGCCTTCGGGGAAGCTCAGACACTTTGGTTCATCATTTAAGGGAGGAACGTGACGAGTGTGAGTTAATGCTCTCACTAGGCAATTAGCTTGTCAACAGGAGGCTAATGTAGTGTGTTTTAGTCCTCTCTCTTACTCCGGCACCCCACCCCCTCCAACCTCAACACCCTCCACTGCAGTATCCAACCTCTTTGAAGTTTCTTTATTATCCCTCTTGAAGTAAAGGCCACATACATTGTTTGATCCAAATGCCTCTGTCCTCTTAGAAATCAATCAGAAAAAAGGAAACATCTGTCAAGTGACAGAGATGAATTTCAATCAGAAGGCTTTTGATCCATGTCTTTAACACCTTCAAAAGAAAATTGTACTGCAGATGCCTTTTACTGTACTTTTTTGGTTTGATGCATGTGGTCAAAGGAAGTTCACCAACTAGTCAACATCATACAGTGCGGTTCACCTCAGGCAGTCTCAATCAATGAACCCTGTTGAGTTTCTCTCATTGTGCCCTGCAGTGCCAATGAGCATTGACTTGCCTATGAACCTGCCAACCATCAGGCTTCACCTGTTGTACGGACGCTGCGAGGAGCACAAAATGCCTAAATGTCTACAGTAGCTGGTACTGCCTATCTGCCATCTGTCAGAGAAGAGATGGGCTGCATGGTGAAACTATTTATCCGACAGACATCACTGAGGCCCTATTACTGACAGAGAGATATGGGTTAGAAAAAAACCTTTCAGATCATACTGAAAAACAGGGAACATCTTCTTCTGCTTATATCTATCTCACAAGCATTTTAAAAACAGACCGCTTGACAGTCGGTGAAAAATGTTAGCTGTCCGCCTCGTCAGGAACTCACCGACTCTGACAAAGGAATACAGAAAGTGACCTTGGAGGATTCCACATAGGGAGAACTATCCTATCCTATCTCTCTTTCTCTCTCTCTCTTGCTCCCCTTTTTGCCATCTCTTTCTCTCTCTCTCTCTCTCTGTGTTGCATGCTGGGAGGTTGGGGTGTGAGGAGGTTTGGAGGTGGCTGTGTGGTGAGAGGGCCTGTTTTTCCTTTTTGTTTAGGTTTGATTTTGTTTTGTATGATTTTTTGTTTCCAACTTTTAAGTTTCCTTAATTTTTCTTCATACCAGATTAGCGGGTAGCTCTTGGAGGGGAAGGGGTAAGTTTGTTTGGGTCTTGACGGTATGGCAGCCGCAATGGCTGCCTTGCCAGCTGGGGAGGAGGCAATGTCGCTTAGGCACGGTTTCAGGTGTGTACCGGTGGATGGAGTTAGAGTTAAGGAGGTGTTGCTGGTCGTTGGCGAACAGGTAGGTGCTGAACATATTCACTCTGCGTCTAGAATGAACAAAGTGGTTGTTGTGTTTATGAAGAAAGCAGCCTTGGTAGGTACGCTGATTGCTAGTGGGCTTTTTGTTAGGAATGAATTGTTGTTTGTTTTGCCTCTTTCTACACCTTCGACTAGGGTTGTTGTGGCGAATTTGCCGCCGTTCAACAAAAACATATAGATGTCCTGTTTTTGCAGGAGACCCACTCTGATGTTGTAAATGAGGTGGATTGGGGGCTCTGGTGGAAGGGGGCACAGGTGCTGAGCCATGGTACAAACAGTAGTGCAGGGGTGGCAGTATTTTTCTCCCTTGGTCTAGGCGTCAATATTATGTCGTCAAAGGAAGTGTGTGGCGGCAGGTTTGTTTTTATAAATGTGTATGCACCTAGTACAGGGTGGGAGCGGGGCGTGTTTTTTGGGCGCTTACGCAAAGAGCTGGCACTGATAGATCAGGCTGAGGTGCTGGTTTTAGGGGGGGATTGGAATTGCATGTTTGATTTTACCAGGGAACGGAATGGTGAGGAGCCACATCCAGTCTCTGCAGGGGTGCTGAATGATGTATTGATTCAGTATGACTTGGTGGATTTTTGGTGAACTCGGCATCCAACCACCAGACAGTATACCTGGGTGAAGGTAGTCGGGGGGAGGGTTAGTGCCTCTCGTCTGGATCGTATTTATATGTTCAGGCACCAGAGCAATAGGGTGGTGTCAGCCTCCATACTCCCAGTTGGGTTTTCTGACCATCATATTACCATGGCTCAGCTCTCTGTTACACTGGGGCTCCGGCATGCGTCCAATTGGAAATTTAATGTAAAGCTCTTACAAGATGCTGCTTTTTGCTTTAGTTTTCTTACATTTTGGGGGAGTTGGGGGCAGCGGAAGGATTATTATGAGTCTCTTAGTCTGTGGTGGGATGTTTGGAAGGCACAGATTTGGCTTTTTTGTCAACAATTTACTGCTTTTTCCTCCACTGAATCTAGGAGAGTGTTGGGGAAGCTTGAACAGAACTTAAGTGAGGCGGAGGCTGAGTTGCTGGGGCAAAACTGGGTGGGGCTGGTTTCGAACCTGCCTGAATTGCGTAGGGATCTGGGTGCGTTTTTTCAGTTGAAAGCAAAGGGGGCACTTGTAAGAGCTAGGTTTTCTATGCTGAATGGGATGGATGCTCCCAGCTCCTTCTTTTTTGGCTTGGAAAACCAGAGTGGAGAAAGGAAGCGTACGCACTGTTTAGGTATGGCTGATGGTCGGGTGTCTTCTGTTGTGGGGGAGATGCGGGAGCATGCTGTGGAGTTTTATTCTGATTTATATAGGGCCGAAATGTGTGATTCTGAATGTTCCCAAGAATTGCTTACGGACCTTCCCACACTGTCGCAGTCACAGAGGAATGACATGGATGTTCCTCTGACATTGGGCGAGGCCGCTGTCACCCAGATGAACTCCGGCCGTGCTCCAGGAATGGATGGATTGCCAATTGAATTTTATAAGACATTCTGGGGCCTCATTGGTCGAGATTTATGTTGTGTTTTACATGAGTGTGTCAGGGTTGGGGAGTTGCCATTGAGCTGCTGTACATATCAGGGATATGTTGGATTTGTCAGGGTGTTCGAAGGTGGCCTTTGGACTGGTTTCTTTGGACCAGAAAAAGGTGTTTGACAGGGTGGATCATATATATTTGTTTAGGGTGTTGTCTGCTTTTAGGTTTGGGGAGTGTTTTTTGTCCTGGGTTAAAATGTTGTATGCTAGGGCTTCTTGTCTGGTGAAGGTGGGAGGGGGGCTCAGTAGGCCAGTCCGGGTGGGGATACATCAGGGTTGTCCTCTATCTGGGCAGTTATACACCCTTGCTATTGAGCCCTTTTTGGGTCTGTTACGCAGGCGACTGCAGGGCGTGGCCTTGCCAGGGATGGGGTTGAGGGCAGGTTTAGCGGTGTCTACATACGCTGATGATGTCTCAGTCCTGTTGAAGGATGACCAGGATGTCCTGGCGCTGGAGTCGTGTTTAAGGGTGTATGAGGGGGCATCATCTGCTAGGTTGAACTGGGGAAAGAGTGGGGCATTGAAGTGTGGGGCATGGGGGGACAGGGTACCTCCTGGGCTTCCTGGGGGGTTGGAATGGGGTAATGAGGGGCTTATGATTTTAGGGGTGTATCTGGGATCAGATTGTTGGTTCACGAAGAACTGGGAGGGGGTGGCTCAGGCGGTGGTGTCTAGGCTGACGAAGTGGAGGTGGCTCCTCTCCCAGTTGTCATACTGAGGTCGGGTGCTGATCATCAACAACTTGGTGGCGTCTTCTCTGTGGCATCGAGTTGCTGTTCTTAACCCCCCTGCCGGGCTGCTGGCAGACTTACAGCGTCGGCTGGTGGACTTCTTCTGGTCTGGACATCATTGGCTGAGGGCGGCGGTGTTGTTTTTACTGGTCCGGGAGGGCGGTCAGGGCTTGGTGGACCTTGAGAACAGGGTGGCAGCCTTTCGTCTTAAAGCGTCACAGAGACTGTTATATCACACAGGTGTCAGTTGGAGGGGACCGGCTTGCGCATTGCTGAGGAGGGCTGGTGGTCTGGGGCTGGATCTGCAGCTCTTCCTCATGAGACTACAGGGGCTGAAGCTTCTATTCTGCAGTTCTGAAGGCCTGGAGATTGCTCGTGCGTGAGGAGGGAGTGACACCTGGACCTTAGGTGTGGAAGGAACCTATTTTTCATAACCCACTGATCCCTTTGGTTTCTGTCCATTCTGCAACCCTGCTTGGACGGTTGATGGCAGCAGGTATCAGGACACTGGTGGATTTGCGGCAGCCCGGGTGTGGAGGCTGGAAGACCCTGCAAGAGCTGGCGCAGCAGTCTGGAATTACGTCACACCGGCTGCTGGAGAAGTTCATGGGTGAGGTACAGGATGCGCTGCCGGAACCGGTGAGGGGAGTCTTCGAGTGGGCACGAGGGGAGGGGCCAGCACCATTTCCACCACTACAGGTGATGGCAGAGACTGGGGACTGGCAGGGGGGTCGGGGGACATATTGTCTTTTGGTTCTCCAGAACTGGGTGATTTTGCAGAGGTGGGGAGCAAGGCTTTGTACTCCCTCTGTGTGAAGGTCAGGCACATTAGGGAGTTGGAGGGTGTTAGGGGTCACCAATGGCAGGGGGTTCTGGGCTCTGATGGCATGGCTGGGTATAGGTGGAGGGTGTTAGGGGTCACCAATGGCAGGGGGTTCTGGGCTCTGATGGCATGGCTGGGTATAGGTGGAGGGTGCTCTATAAACTACCAGCTCCCAAACGGTCTGGTGACCTCCAGTGGAGGGTTTTACATGGGGCCCTGGCCACCAATAGCTGGTTGACTCGAGTTGACCCTGGGATTGGGGAAGGTTGTCCTTTTTGTATGATGGCTGAGACTGTCCAACGTGTATTCTCTGTATGTGCTAGGTTGATGCTGTTGATGTCATTGTTGGAATCTGTGTGTGTGAGGTTGGGGGAGTTTTTTTGTTTAGAGATGTTTGTGATGGGACCTCGGTATTCGAGGGAGGAGAAGGGCAAATGTGTTTTGTTAAATTTTTTGTTTGCTCATGCTAAGTTGCCTGTTTGGTTGACAAGGAGGAACCAGGTCAGGGGATTAGGAGTTACGGACCCGGTGTTGTTATTTAGAGGCATGGTCTCTTCGCGCCTTAGGGTCGAGTTTGAATTTTACAAACTTATTGACAGTGTTGAACTATTTGAGGAGGTTTGGGGACTTGGGGGGGCTGTCTGTGTGGTTGGACAAGGGGGCTTTGAGGTCCAATTGTGATTTGGGTTTGAGGTATGTATTTGTATGTGGTGTAAGATGTTGTAGGAGATGTATGTAGATGTATGTAGGAGGTGTAGCAGCACACCATGTGTTTTTATGGGGGTTGGGTTGTGTGTGTGCTGGGGGTGGGTGGGGATTTCTTAATGTAATGTAGATGTCTTATTAAAGAAAGATAAAAAATAAAAAAAATCTCTCTCTCTTGCTCCCCTTTTTGCCATCTCTTTCTCTTTCTCTCTCTCTCTCTTGCTCCCCTTTTTGCCATCTTTCTTTCTCTCTCTCTCTCTCTCGCTCCCCTTTTTGCCATCTCTTTTTCTCTCTTTGTTCAAGAAAGAAATGGGAGGAAGAAAAAGCACACTGTTACCTTGAAATAAAACTCAAGTTGAATAACACAACAGAAAATGAACCATCAAAAACAGTACCGTTAATGGCTGACTTGGGACATAAACCCACCGTGGGCCTGGGTGCAAGCGTACCACCTGCACCCCCCATAGTTACGCGCATGCTAAGATGGATATAGGGAGATGGTGCCCAGATACCGGATACCAACTTCCAGAACTCCATTATATCAAATGCCTAAAGCTTGTTGGCTTATTGGTAGAGGGAGACATACAGCTCCGGAAAAAAATAAGAGACCACGGCACCTTTTTCTTTCCTTTCCAAAAAAGTTAGAAAAGGAAGGTTTTGAGTGAGGAACAGAAGAGTTAAAATTTAGAGACCACTACAAATTGAACGCTTCTGATCCTCACTCAAAACTTTCCTTTTCAACTTTTTTGGAAAGGAAAGAAAAAGGTGCAGTGGTCTCTTAATTGTTTCCGGAGCTGTATTGTCAGTGAAGAATAGGGATGTCAGATGTCCACAATGGAGGTCTGACCTTTGACTTCAGATGTTCCTCTGCTACTTTTTTTTTGCTTTATATTTTGCTTATTGCTTACTGTCATATAAATGTCACTGCTCAGAACGACACTGTGTTATTTTGTGCATTTCACAATAAAAAGACTTTGACTTTCACTATTGAATATCAACAGTGAATGTCACTTGGAAGGACAGGCATTCAGCCTAACCCTTTATCAATGTGGTGTCTTTGTTTCCAAACTGGGGGATAGTGTTTGTGTGTGTGTGTGTGTGTGTGTGTGTGTGTGTGTGTGTATGCTTGTGAGTTTTATGTTTTTTCATGCTGAACGATGCTAATGTGGACAGTGGGCTCACATTTTCAATGAACAATGTGAATAGGACTTTCAAGCATGTTTAACCCACTCTAGGCTGCTGGCATGGAGGACGTCCCAGTGGTGTCCTCCGAGAGTACCCAGACCAACTAGTGGTATTGTTTCCAGACATGTTCAATCTCTTCCCCTCCCAGACAGTTGTCCCCACGCACTTAAAAATGTCCACCATTGTTCCAGTACCCAAACATGTCAAAGTGACCGAGCTAAATGAGTAAAGCCCAGTAGCACTCACATCGGTCACCATGAAGTGTTCTGAGAGGCTGTCCAAGGACCACAGCACATCCATCATACCTGCTACCTAGGAATCACTGCAATTTGTATATCACCCCAACAGAGACATGGATAATGCTGTCGCCACTGGAGACAGGAGAGCATGCCCATCTACACAGAACAAAAATCAAAATGCAACATATGGAGTGTTGGTCCCATGTTTCATGAGCCGAAATGAAAGACCCCGGAAATGTTCCATACCCGTAAAACCTTCATTTTCTCAAATGTTGTGCACAAATTTGTTTACATCCCTGTCAGTGTGCTTTCTCCTTCGCCACGATAAACCCTCCACTGGACAGGCAGCATCGTATCAAAAAGCTGATAAAACCGCATGATCATTACACAGGCACACATTGTGCTGGGGACAATAAATAGGTAATCAAAAATGTGCAGTTTTGTCACGCAACACAGTGTCACATTCCTGAGAGCCACATGCTTCAGTGCCAATGTCCCAGCGCCACATGCCTCAGTATTTCAGGGAAGGTCATCTGCATGCTTTTCATTCTCACCAAGGTCTTGACCTGATGGCGGTTTGGTGTTGTTACTGATTTCTGTGACCAGAAGCTTATGACAAAGCCATGGATTAGGGGTCAATGAATTCATTTAAATCGACCAAAAAAAAATCTTAAAAATTGATACTTGCTGTTTTACATTTTTGTTTACTACACTTATCAATGGGGTTGCAGTAAAGAGGGTCAGAAGATGCAAGTTCCATTGGAATATTTTAGTTATTTATCCAACCACGTAACTCACTTGAGAACCAGTTCTCATTTTGAAGGATGGTGCTCTGTTTTAATGGACTTGAAACAGTCACCCAGTTACATGTACAGCCTGCTCTATATTACCGGTCTGCAGAATTCTAGAATGGGCAAGTTCTGTCCAATACTAGCCTGGACTAATCTACTTGCAGTTCTGCATTGCCACCAGCCTACAGAGGACAGAAAGGGGCCTAAAGTTTACAATCAATGTGAAATGATGATGGTGATGATGATGCTAGAACTATCTTACTTAAGAATGAACAGCACATTTCAATTATTTTAAATTGGAATATCTGTTAATCTTCTAAATTAACTGAACAGAAATAGAATTTACTTTTAAGCTGGTCCACAGGCATTCAGTCAATGAGGATTTTGTGTCAATGAGGAGTTTGCTTGTTATCTTTATGAGTTGTATAAATATTATAAAGTTGTGACCGATGTCATCAGTGTGACAGGAGATATCAGAAACGCCTAAGAAGCAAAGGATGGAAGCCCACTTGAGGCTGATTACATTGAACTGAAGGGTACCGCTAATTAGAGGGATGACAGCAGATAGACATCACCTAAATTAACCCAGCCAGGAAAAAGTCCTATGGGAGGGGGAGAAACATATGCCTAGGTCTATGTGGTTCCCTAGACCCTTTAACAACTGGACCAAATTCAGGAGAACTTTAAGTATATGTCTAAGATGATTTTCCCTCTCACCCTATCATACACTATTGGCTTTCATCCCCTTCTATGTGTCTTTGACTCTCTAACATTATATAAAGTATAACATCTACATTACATAGTCTGACACTCACTTTTTTATTAAAGAAATATATAGAACTATTCACAACACATATCACGCACAACCATTTCTCACAATATTGTTCTCCCATCCTGACCAAAAAACATTGTATACACACAGCCTTTCAAACTTCACAGTTAAATCTTTACCAATGGGAAAATCATGGTCATTCTTAACTATACCCAAAAAGTGGTCACCGAAAAGCAACAACATGTTGGATGATTTTAACAAAGATTGGTATAAATACCCATGATTGGTTGTAATTATTCAGTACATATATGTTACAAATATTGTATTTCAATAATTGCAATACAGAAGTTTCAGTTAGCCCGTTTGACTTTCATTACAGTATTATTTGACAGCTGAAGCAATTCTGAGAAGGATGGTGGCTCCTGTTTTTCTAATGTCTTTGAATGCACGTTACTGTATCATGAGTATTTTCTGGAAAGTTAATTCCTAGGAAGATAAAGGCTGTAATTGTGTGCAGTTTATTTCTGAATGCTCCATCAAATAGAATGTCACATTTTCCAAAATGCATTCAGCTTGGACTTATTGGGGTACAGGCACAGTATTATCATCCCTTATGACAGGGTCTAATACATCACAGTATTCTCATCCTTTATGACAGGGTCTAATACATCACAGTATTATCATCCTTTATGACAGGGTCTAATACATCACAGTATTATCATCCTTTATGACAGGGTCTAATACATCACAGTATCATTATCCTTTATGACAGGGTCTAATACATCACAGTATCATTATCCTTTATGACAGGGTCTAATACATCACAGTATCATTATCCTTTATGACAGGGTCTAATTCATCACAACATTATCATCCTTTATGACAGAGTCTAATTCATCACAACATTATCATCCTTTATGACAGGGTCTAATACATCACAGCATTATCATCCTTTATGACAGGGCCTAATTCATCACAACATTATCATCCTTTATGACAGGGTCTAATACATCACAACATTATCATGCTTTATGACAGGGTCTAATTTATTCAGCTTCTGTTAACATTTAATTTGGAACTGGAATTTCACAGCCTGAAAAATCAGATTGTTTACAAAAAATAGTTTGCGGTATAGATCTAAGTTCATTCAGAGCCATAATTTTGACATCTTCATGCAGATCAGACATTACCCAAGCTCCCATGGGTGAATGTCTCCACAACATCTCTGGTCTGTGATTGATGAATTCTGAAATTCCAGCCATGTAATATAATGGTTTGGTCTTTGGTTGTTTTTAGAAGTCCCTAGTAGACATACAGTATTGCATTCGAAAATGTCTGAGTCTGGATTTGATTGTCCTGATCATCTTAAATTTTCCTGGTCAGTCCTGCTTTTCCCAAATGCATGTTTGAGTAAATTCTTACAACTCTTGAGATTCCCTTCCTTTTTACTGAGTGGACTGTGTGTGTTGTGTGAATTGTGAAACCGTATCTAAGAGATACAGCATGTCTAGATGCCAATAACAGATACTGTAGGTGATAACAAGCATTAAATTGTTGTATAGAATAAAGTTCCATTCACTTTGAATAGCAGAGAGAAATAATCAGGCATAATATATCATCTGGATATTAAAGGGATTTAACGTCAGGGTTGATAGGAGCTAGCGTAACAACCCTAAAGATCCACACCGATAAATCAGTGGAAATGACCGGTGCACTGTTGTTGCTTGCACATTTGCTAGACACATCCACTGTAGAAGCAGCTAGTTGTTTTCAGTGGCCAATTGTATTGTACGGTTTTGCAGCTCTTTTTTTGCTGTCCGAAACTCCAACATAACACCTGCACATAAATGTTGTCGGGGGATCTATCTCGGGAACCTTCGTTCTCTGCAGCATGGCATAAAAAAACAGCAAGTGCCCGTAGTTAAGTGAGAGAGAGCCACTGCGACACTGAGACTATGTCTGGTCCCTCAGCTGGCTGGGCTGGCACACCTCCATGTCCATCTCTGTCTCTGTGCCCTGTCAGCAATACAGCAAGGGAGGCAGTCCAAAAGACAATTTATTGCTCTCACCAAATTGGATCACGTCTCAGGCGCTTTGAACGCACCTGCTGTTCTCCACCGTCGCCCGTAAACGACTAAATGCAGAGAACGAGGGGGAGAGAAGAAGAGGGGGTTGATTTAGAGAGGGAATAAGGAGATGGAGAATCATGGAAGAAGAGGGAGAATCATGGAAGGAGAGGGAGAATCATGGAAGGAGATGGAGAATCATGGAAGAAGAGGGAGAATCATGGAAGGAGAGGGAGAATCATGGAAGGAGATGGAGAATCATGGAAGAAGAGGGAGAATCATGGAAGAAGAGGGAGAATCATGGAAGGAGAGGGAGAATCATGGAAGAAGAGGGAGAATCATGGAAGGAGAGGGAGAATCATGGAAGGAGAGGGAGAATCATGGAAGGAGATGGAGAATCATGGAAAGAGAGGGTGAATCATAGAAGGAGAGAAAGAATCATGGGAGGAGAGGGAGTGTTGTTGCTTCAGACAACCCAAATTGTCTGAGCAAGATCTAGGATCCGATTACCCAGTGTTAATCTGCACCATTATATGTTTAGATACAAAGCTTTAAGATGACATCTTACGTTAGAACTCCATTAAACCTGAGTGGGTGGAGGAGGTGACATGCTGACAGAGTTGAAGACATTATTTTGTGTTTCTGTGTATGTTTGTGTATGTAACTGTGTGTATGTTTGTGTGTAACTGTATGTATGAAGCTCTGTGTGTAGGGGCGGCCCTCAGGGGCCCTGCAAGATGGCGGAACGCTGTCCAGTCAAATTACTCCTTTGCCGGAGCTGGCCGACACAACTCTGTCTCGCTTCACACAATCACAGACATCCTTATAACTACACACCGATGGACGAAGAGAAAGAAGAAGGCAGAAAAAAGTGGAGAGGGAAAGATCGACAACTAAAGAAGGGAAAAAGTAATGATAGGGAGGCAGGAATAGTGGGAGAGAGTGAGTGAAGAATGGAGGAGGACTACCAGGTCCATGTCTATGCAAAAGGATGACGACAGAGAATTATTGCACGATTAGCCCTGCATCTACCCTCAGTCATCTTACATATTCACATACTCATTGATTCTCACAGAATATTATGGCACTGCATTATAGTGCAATACAGCAAACTAAGCAGAATAGCAATAATGCCAGAACAGCCTGAAATGAAGACTCATCAAAAACAACACAAAACAAATTGGAGTGACATCTAAATGAGTAGCAGAAATCTATTTTCTGTAGGGGCCTACATTAGCCTTTAGTCCTGACAGGTGCAAAAGACAGACAGAAGACAAGTGATGATTTGAAGTAAACAGCAACTGTTTGTGATTTAAGGCAGTATTTTAGTTTAAACAACTTAGGAGAGAAAAAAGAGGGAAGCAGAACAAACACATTAAAAGGAGCACACTCAAGTCCTTAAGCAAGAGCACGGGGAGTCAGGAAAGAAATTCAATGTTGCACTTCAAGGAGACAATGGGAAATTGTGTAGGTATTTGGGAAGAAATGTGGGTGGTGAGGGTAGGGACTTCAGCTGTACGACTGAAAGGCAGTTTCCCGGCACTCATGGACTTGTACTTTTCATAGTGATTAGTTAACACACATCTTTCAAAGTGTGTGTAAAGTAGGTTGGCTGTCTTGGTCTCAGTCCTGACAGAACGATATGTAGAGATTACAAAAGTAATCCACGAGACAGGAAGGAAAGTAGATCAGATTAGTGTGAATCATAATAGTCAGGCCCTTGAAGTGGATTATGTAATACAATAGTGATAATTAGAATCCATGAATGAATTACTTCAGAGGAAAGCTTACAGGACATCTGTTGAATTTAAGAGCCATAGTCTGACAAACACAGGATGATATAGACATTTTACAATGTCTATTTAAAGCCATTCCACCTGAAATGTGCTGTCACCTGAATTGGACTCGGTTGAAGTCCTAGTGCGCTTTGCTCCTGTAAAAAGGCCTCACCTGTGGGGACATCCCACATATCGCCACCCTCAAGGAGGGATTACTAACACCATCATGATCATCATTCTGAACTGCTTACATACTCTCCTTTTCTCTCTTCATCTTTCTGGCTTTCTATTGTAGTCTCTCTCTCACTCTTTAATTTAGTCTTCTCCCCACCTTTCCTTCATTTTTTCTCTCCATCGCCCATCTTTTGCTCCCTCGCTCTCTGTACCCACTTTATCCACCTCTCCACTCCCCTGCACTCTGCCAGCAGAGCTGACCATGACTGACAGAAAACCATACATCTTAGATCACGACACAGCATTTCTGAAAATAGCCAACGTAATAGATAATATCACATGGAAGGGTTAGAGTGGGTAGGAGTTGGGGAGATAGCTTTGCAACTAAAGGCGGACAAATAATATAAACCTTCCCCGCTGCTGTGTAAAATGACTACCAGTAATTGTGAAATGGTTTGTATTGCTGGGTCACCTAGCAACTGGCTTGTGTCGGTAGTGCAGCTCTACAGCAGTGTGTTGAGGTCACCTCATGAAGACCGGGCTTTCCGAGACCACTTTGCGGTGTTCCTCCAGACCACTTTATCTCCTTGAAAACATATAACAAGTAGGTCTCAATGTGCAGCGTGTTATGGTCAAGTATGACCGTACATATTATCCCGGAGATGACTATAGCAGTGAGAGCAGATTTCTCAAACACTTATCTGATCCCTTCCCAGCTAACCCCTAAACCCTAAACATAGTCACCCCTGAAGCTGCTCTGTTCACATGGCGGAGGAGGGAGTATAGGGCAGTGGATGGGTGGAGCCTTCACCTTGCGTGAATATGCAGAAATTTTAATGGACACTAACGTCCTCAGCAGGACTCCTCTGAAAGGGGGCCGAGATGACGTGGTTGAGCGGACGCTTTCAAAATGACAACTTAGATCACTCTGATCCAGCCTTCTCCACCCCCACCCGCCGCCAAATGCCTTGTCACCCTGTCTCTTCTCACCTGAGAGCAATCATGCATGCTCCCTCCCACACTGGAAGCAGCTGGGGGTGGGGGAGGGGGGGTTGGTGAGCACTTATGCCCAGCGCAAGCTTCAATTTCCTCCGCGCTACTTTAGCCCTCCCCCGCACACCTAAGTGCCCATGTCTGCCCGGCATGGTGACAGCTGGCATCTGTTCCGTGGACTGGAAAAGCTGTCTGATGGGCCCAGCGGGTTGCAAGCAGGTGTGACATTTTCTCTTCTCCTCCAGTGGAACTGAAACCACAAGTAAATCCTAAATCCTCCTACTCCCTAGTGTGATGCTAGGGATTCGACAGCCATACCTGAGGAACACCTGGACGTGCGCATACAATGTTTGTGTGTATGTACTGTATGTGTGAGTACCGCTATACATCACCTGCAAAATAACAGCACCGGCTTCCACGCTCCAAGAAAAGGTGAGAAACCCCAGGCAGAGTTTAGCCTTCAAGAGAGATGCCAACCCGCCAATCTTGCTCTCACCTTGTCATGTTTTGGCTGCCTGCCCAAAGGTCAAAGGCTATTAACATTCTCACTGTGAAACAACTGTGCTTTAAAACCATTATCACAGAACCATAGCCTTATCTCTTTTTCTCTCTGCACCTCAAGTTTCTCCTGTTGTTCCTTCGGGCTAGACCTCACAGCTCTGTGGTCTGCAATCACTGCTCTTAAAGACAGAGAAGTAAGGGATTGCTACCCAGTTAAAAAGAAAATGTAACCAACTAAATATAATCTGCGTTGTTTTGTAAATTGACTGGACATTACAATGCACAAAAAAATGTGGTAACCCTTTCCCTTAAGTTGACACTTATTACTATGTAACTGCAATGTAAATACATATTAACAACTGTATGAACAACAATGTAATAACACAGGTAATTATAATAGGATCATGATTTATCGGTATAGGTTATTACACTTGTGGAAAAACAAGAGGTAATTACATCACATCCTGTAGGTCTGTTATTACACATAATTTTTGTTACACAATGTAAATGTGTAATAACAGACCTACACAAAATTACACAATGTCTTGTTACACATGTAAATGGAATTACACTTTTGCAGTCAGTTCTGTTGCACCATTTGTTAATCGTGAAATGTTGCGGACTGCATCTGTATCTAACACCTGCTACAGGCTAATTTCCCATGCTTATTGCCTGGCTACAATGTTTTCTTCAATCAAATGTTATGTAAGAACAAAGTAATTAATTTGTAATTAATATTTATCTACCTAGGAATAAGCAACTTATGAGAAAGTGAAACAAAAGGCAAGAAAATATTTATAAATACCTTGTAATTACATTTGTAATTAATATTTACCTACCTAGGTATAAGCAACTTATGAGAAACTCAGGAATCTGTTACAGGTCCCAGACGTGGGACTTCAGAGGTCACAGATTATATGACCTCTGAAACAGGATAAATAGTATGACAGAACGATTGTGCTGCTTTGTAGGAAAGGCTTCTTAAGAGTTATTAAAGTTCTCTTTCATGTTGTCTCTTTCTGATAATACAATCATACACATTACATGTTCCATGTTCCATGTACGGTGAATCACACAGTTAAGTTCATACTATTTCTGAGAACAAATATTAATCCAGATTTCACACATACACACACAATCTCACCATTGGCTGTACAAACCCAAAGCCTGGCTATAGAATATGAAAACATTTAGCTAAGCATACAAATAAAAATGCCTTTAGAAAAATGAACATGACCATAAAGATACTTCATGAATCTTACAGACATCGGTCTGCATTCCACATTAATACGATAACTTTAGACAATAAAACACTATCTGGAGGCCTTACATTAAATTGGATTTAATTAACTGCTTTAAGATAGAAAAAAAATTAAATCCTGCTTAAAGAATATCATAACATCTTAATTACAATAGAAACATTCTCAAAACATCTCTGAGTGGATAATAAAAGGAAAAATACAGAACTGGAGTGCACCACTTTTCCTTGCATTTGATGTTCATTACGTTAGCTTAGCTAGCTTCTCGAATAGCCCAAACAGACTAGCGCACCCAAACTCAATAAAAGTTACTATGCAACTTGTAATTCAGTTAACTTGTAATTAACTTGTAATTCAGTAATATGTAATTCAATACCTGCCAAAAGATTGTTGTCAACTACTACCAATGTTAGATAAATATTGATTATGAAGAATTGTATCCACGTAGGAGATCCATTGAACTGTTCTGAATCCGAATCAGAAAGAGTTTAATTGCCAAGTAAGTTTCACAACAAACTAGTTCTGTTTTCAGCTTTGCAACCATACTCCCCCTGGAACCCATTTCTTGTTCTGGTCCGTTGGTGCAGCAATTTTGTACAAAAGAAATAAAAACAGTGGACTGAGCATAAAAACAGTAGACTGAGCATTGAAAAATATACTAAAAAATATGAAAGGTGCAAGAATTGTCCAGTTGAGGGCTTTGTGTGTATGTGGGGAGGGATTATAGATTTGTCCAGTTGAGGGTTGTGTGTGTATGTGGGGAGCAGGCTATAGTCCCTTTGGCTCTCGGGGCATGTTCATGAGGCCTACTACTATAGGAAAGAAACTTTTCTTGTGGCGAGATGTTTTGGTCCTGATAGACCTCAACCTTCTACCAGAGGGGAGAGTTCTGAATAGTCCATTTCCAGGGTGACAGGGATCAGCCCCAATCTTTGCCACTCTCCTCCGCGTCCTGGAGGTGTGTAGGTCTTTTAGAGACGGCAGATTGTAGCCAATCACCCTCTCTGCAGAGCGGATGATGCTTGCAGCCTGCCCTAGTCCTTTGCAGTGGCCGCAGCGTACCAGACTGTGATGGAGGAGGTCAGGATGGCAGTATAGAAATGCACCATCATAGTCTTTGGCAGGTTGAACTTTTTCAGCTGCCGCCGGAAGTACATCCTCTGCTGAGCTTTCTTTGTAAGCGAGGTGATGTTCAGCTCCCACTTGAGGTCCTGGGCGATGGTGGTGCCCAGAAAGCGAAAGGACTCCACAGAGTTGACTGGGGAGCCACTCAGGGTGATGGGGGGGCAGTTGGGTTTCTCCTGAAGTCCACTATCATCTGTACTGTCTTTAGGGTGTTGAGCTCCAAGTTGTTCTGACTGCACCAGGACACCAGATGGTCAATCTCCCACCTGTAGGCAGACTTGTCTCCATCAGAAAAAAGTCAGAAGAGGGTGGTGTCATCTGCAAACTTCAGGAGCTTGACAGATTGGTGAGTGGAGGTGCAGCTGTTGGTGTACAGGGTGAAGAGTAGGGGGGACAGGACACAGCCTTGAGGGGAGCCGGTGCTGATGGTCAGGGGGTCAGACAGGTGCTTCCCCAGCCTCACATGCTGACTCCCGTTAGACAAAAAGGCAGTGATCCACCTGCATGTGGACTCGGACACTCCCAGTTGGGACAGCTTGTAGTTGTAGTTTCACCACCTCAACTTCCTTCACCCTGACATGGAACTGCACAAATTCTTGATCCCCCCAGAATTACAACAGTGATTTCTTCAATGCTTTCTTTAATCTTTAGTAAACACCTTTATGCAAAGTGAACACATCTTTTACAATTTTTAAATTGTTTACCATTATGGGGACAAATGCTCTTACATATCTTATTATACATAGAGAGATGTTCTTAAGTAAAAAAAACAGAAGCACAGACAAACTTTCTTTCCTTTCTCCATTTACGCTGTGTGATTGAGCACCAAACACACCTGATTCTTAGCCTTAGGTATTTAACATCTAGTTTCATCAACGCTAGAAATGGGGCCTGCTGAATGGTTCTTCCTCCTCTTGGATTAGCCCAGGGATCATGTGGAGAGTAGAAGGTTGGTAAATAAAGTGCCTTGATAAAGTGTCTTCTGGCTTGTAAGCCAGAGTCTGGATTTCCTGGTTGAGTGAGCAGCTTGAAAATATCCAGAATGACATCAGATGTGCTTCCGAAGACACATATCTCGACATTGACTCTCCTGGGTCCACAGGGAGTTGATGCAATGAAGCATGGCTTTTAATCATAAGTTGGATAACAGAAAAATTTAGTAAAAGTACAACAACAACAAAAAATACAACGGGTGTAATTCCCTTAAAGAAGCCTTACTATGAAGTGCAAAGCATGCCACTTCATATGCCTGGTCTCTCTCTGTCTCTGTAATGCAATCAGCCAAAAGTCCACTTTTGGTCATTCAAATTGACTTGCGTTGTAATTAGCTAGCAGCGTCTATACAACATTTCTGTACTTACACTAATTGTCTTAGTATTCTGACAATAGACACAAAGTTTCCTTTTCTTGTATATTTATTTTTATGTGTGTAAGACGGTAATACAATAATGAGATGAGAAAATCTGGATGTTGCCCAACCCAATCAAGAAACAGCTCCCCTTGTCCTGAACAAGAAGAAACAGGCGATCAGAAAGGTTCCACAGATGTCAGTGTGAGTCCAAGATTCTGCAGACAGAGTTCTCACTACCCAGCAGGAGTGAGGGAGAAAGAGAGAGGTGTGGGGGTGGAGAGAACCTTATTGTGTGAGCCTCCAGAGGCCATAGGGAAGAGCAGGGCTGCATTCTAATCAGAACAATAAAGTCACCTAAACTGAGAGGGAGGGGCCAGAGTAATCCCAGACAGGGAACTGCCACTGGTCCTGCAGAGGCCTGTTTGACTAATCCCACCGCATCAGTCACTTGATCAGTCACTAATTGGTTAAAGGATGAGTGTCACTGCATGCAAAAAACATAGGTGTAGACACACATGTAGCATGCACACAGAAACACACACACACTACTCAAGGACACACTCAGATGAGCAATCTCAAGTCAAATCGATCAAGGTCCAGAGCTAATGGAAACCAGATAGCAAAAGACTAACCAATCCCTTCCAGCCTCTCTCAAACACACATTTAATGGGCTTGTTTCATGGTGCATCCTGCAGAAGAATCAGAGGTACTCCTGGGACATAAGCATTGTGCTAACTAACTCCAGTTAAAGTGGCGGTTATGATTTCCATCAGCCTGTAATTGGGATTGGGATGGGAGTAGAACATGACCAGAACCCCACTGACAGCCACGCGTGTGTCCAGGGGGTTGCACACAAACACACACCCTATTATCCCAGACGATGTGACGCACCACAACATGTTATTAGAAGGTGTAGACATGGGAGCAGACAGACAAACAGCTACCACAGGGGGGAGAGAAAAGGGCTCTGCCAACCCCGGCTCAGTATATCCAGGGCAACGTCATGCTGGGAGGGACAGGACTGCCACTGCAACACAGGCACAGACACAGAGAAGGGAAACAGGCCCACTTGGTTCACATTTAAGTTCTGCGCTAATAATGCAAACCACGCTAGAACCGCTCAGATGTAAGTGGGCCCTGGGTCTGGGAAACAGAGAGCAAGAAGAACTGGAATAACTGAAAAAGGAATGAGAGTGAGATAGAGAAAGAGAGGGAGTGTGATGGACAAACAGGACAAATTTATGGGCATTGCAATTTATTAAAATAAAAAAGACCCCATTGAACAAAAAGAGCCTAATAGTCCCTATTAGCATAAACAGTGACTGTATTCATGACAGCATTATAGTGCATATGAAATGTGATCGATGACTTTGAGACTGGTGACATTATTAAACGTATCAAAGTCATTAATATTTTAACTTGTAGGGTGTAGGAAGCTGACAGTAATACCTCAGCAAGACAGTATAGCCTCTCCTATACTACATGAAGAAATGAATCAGCTACCTTATATGGTTCATTCTGTAGTCCTTCACCAGTTTACAGATGATAAAGGCCATGCTAATGTCATTATGTATGGTATCGCATTATGCTAAAGCGTAAGCCCATCTTGTTGTTGACACAAACCCACACACACATTTTACTAGCAAAGTCTACACCTGCACCATACCCCCCAAAATATAATGTAAAATGAAAAAGCGTTACATTTACAAATGTAAGTTATGTATTTAAAACACTCTAACCTTAAACTAACCTTGAATGTAACCCTAAAAACACTAACCCTAAACCCAACCCTTATTTTGTTTGCAACCCTAAACCTATTTTTACCCTAAACCTAAAATTTAAGACAAAAAAAAATCCTTTTTCAAAATGGGGACAGTGAATGTCTCCATTAATATAATGTTCCTGGTTCAACCACAGTTTGTGGAATTGGTTCCCCCTAAAACCTGTTCACACACATATTTACACACAAAACACAGTCTTAATTAATGCTGTGTCTGTGCAATCAAAAACAGCCTAGATGGAGAACTCACAGTATTATGGGTTATGAAAGCCTTCACAAACTCTATGAGGAACAATTTATCCTAATAACATGGAGAGCAATTATGCAACCTACGCCGGCCACATACTGCCTCAGCTGCACTCAGACAAATGGATTGGTAGATTAGTTTTGCACTTGACTGGTTTTGTCTGGCAGCATAGACAGCCCACCGTGTCATATCCTGCCGACAACTCGGGTTTCTCCATTTGGATACAGCCAGAGCCATTTGGTGTGCAACAGATTACACATATCCGCAAACACACACACACACACACACACACACACACACACACACACACACACACATATTCTTACTGTAGTGAATGGGAGCAGCAGGTATCCTAGCGGTTAGAGCATCTACAGTAACAGAAAGGTTGCTAGTTGCTGTAAATGAGAATGTGTTTACAGTCAATGTACTGGTTAATTCCAGAGTTATTTAAACTTTTTTTGCAAGGAATTTTTGTCAAAATTCACTTGAATGGGTAAGTGTACCCTACTACACTGCCCTATCACACACTTTTTACCACACACAGACTTTCCCTTCTACAGAATACAAGAACAAATTGACCGACAAAGCCCTCAAGCAGACATCACCAAACGAGAAAGAGAGAGGTTGTGTTTGCGGTAGTGTGTGTGTGTGTGTGTGTGCGCGTCCAACCTTTGTGTTGGCCAGCCTCTCTCTGGGATCCATCTGCGTAACCATGGAGATTGAGTGATCGCCATCTTTGTGTGTTAATCTGGTTTTCCCTGCATGGGGCAACAGCACAAAAAGGTGGGCATAGACCACTGTCAGAAGGATGCCTCCGAGAATAAACGAGATTGGGACCATTGTCAAAAGAATGCCTTTGACAGGGAAAGAGACAGGGACCACTATCAGAAAGATGCCTTTGAGAGGGAACGAGAAAGGGACCACTATCAGAAAGATGCCTTTGAGAGGTAATGAGACAGGGGCCATTGTAGGAAGGATGCCTTTGAGAGGGTACGAGACAGGGACCATTGTAGGAAGGATGCCTTTGAGAGGGAACGAGACAGGGGCCATTGTAGGAAGGATGCCTTTGAGAGGGAACGAGACAGGGGCCATTGTAGGAAGGATGCCTTTGAGAGAGAACGAGACAGGGGCCATTGTAGGAAGTAAGCCTTTGAGAGGGAACGAGACAGGGACCACTGTCAGAAGCATGCTTCTGAAAGGCTAGTGACTGTTTATGTCACTGAGAAGTCTCTTCCAAACATGCACAAATAAACCCGCCCACACAAGCATGCCCACACACAAACTCATAGACACTATAAACATTTGCATACCCAAAGCAAATCTTGCAACAAATTTGGTTTATTTAGATACAACTATGTTTAAAAACACTCAGTGACTTTACGACCATTAGTTTTGTGTGTGTGATAGAGAGGATCAGTTACTAAGGGCAGGCGTGAGACAATGACCAGTCCAACAGAGGCTTGTAATTCCACCACAGTTTAGGATTAAAAGGGATAGTTCGTCCAAAATTAATTTTTCTCTCAAAGTTTACTTACCAAAAGATCTTTCAGAAGGCCCATAGAGTCATTTTTTCAAACAATCCATTATTCAGCTCTGTCCCAGTCTGTAATTAGTGTTATTAGCATCGTCCAAATTCATGAATGGAAACGTTTCGTACCGCTATCGCAAAGCTGCATTGCAAGCGGAAAACTACTCCAAAACACTTCAAACTACATTCACTAATCTGTTGCGGTAGCATCGATTTTTTAAACTGTACACTGACTAAACAGCCAGTGGAATTGGTTGAATTCAAACTGGCACTAGCAAATTATTTCCTATAGCCACCACACACACCTTCTGTTCTTCGGCAGTGATGTCATTGAGGAGAGCATGAACTTTAACTTCAACAAGCTATGTGAAGATAGGTTGCTTCGTCTAGCTTTTTAAAATCACTGCTAGTTTACACTTATGTATATTATTGCTATATTTATTGCTATATTTTTGCTTTATATACAGCTCTGGAAAAAAATTAAGAGACCACTGCTCCTTTTTCTTTCCTTTCCAAAAAAGTCAAAAAAGGAAAGTTTTGAGTGAAGAACAGAAGGTTTAAAATTAAGAGACCACTGCAAATTAAGGCAGAAGGAAAGTGCTATTAAGGCAGAAGGAAAGTGAAGAGTCATTTGGAGTGATTTCACTTCACTGAACAGTAATGAGGCAAAATGTGATATGCACAAAAAGTCTGTACAACACTGTGGCAATACCAGATGCCTGCTGAAACACTAGAAAATCAGCAACATAAAATAACATGAGTTACAGGAGATCAGAGGAGGGAGAAATACCCCTTTTATGTATAAGGACACTTTATTAGTATCGGTATTGGTATCTGGATACTAGCCTTGGTATTACATGTTATTGGATAGAACAGAAAGTCAGTGGTATCACCCATCCCTAGTGTCTGTGTGTGTGTGTGTGTGTGTGTGTGTGTGTGTGTGTGTGTGTCTGTGTGTGTTTGTGTCAGAGGGGGAGTTGCCTGTGGATCAAGTTTGGGGAGTAATGGATTTATAAAACATGCAGTAACTGTAATCAGTTATGCTACCAGCAAACAAAATGTAATCAGATTATAGATATTTGCAAAAAATATTGATGATTACTTCTCTGATAACTTTTAAATTCAGAATGGTTGAGTGGGTGAAATAATTATGACATGTTGCATTTTCAATGTGGGTTTTAATATAAACCTAAGGCATTCCAGTAAAAAAAATTTCTTAAAAACAGTTTATGCTTCAGAAGTTATCCATGAAAAATGCCATTTGGTGATGTTCTACGAATTCATCTTTGTCAGAAGAGTAGGTCTATCTCCACCCCCTGCTTCAGTTCTTGACTTATCTTCCTCTCAGCCCTCTCTCAGCTATCTCATTTCTCACTTCTCTGGACTGAATGGATTAGTGTCTGAATGTTCAGGCTGTCTCACATTGTATCTAATCAAGGTGGATTGGCATGCCAGTGGCGCCTGCTTGGCTTGGCAGACAGGTTTGGCATCCGCCGTAAACCCTGCCAGTTCCCCCATTCACACACCCAGACAAGTAGACAGCTTCAGAGACATTTGAATACATAAGAAACAACGATATGAGTGAAGAATGGGAAGTCAAGTCATTTGTAAAGACAAATTCAATCCATATGAATTACTTTCTGGAGTAGTGTGGCAATGGCATGAAGAAAATATTTTGTTTGTTATTGTACATCATCCTGACCCTGTTTACTCAGTGTGTGTTTATGTCTGCTTGTGTTTCTGACTAATAAAAATGGCGCCAAACTGTGGTTAAATTAGAAGATGTTGACTATTGGGGACCTTTTTCATGTCTCCATTTTGAAAAAGGCAATATTTTAGCTTAAGTGTTAGGTTTAGGGAAAAATTGGGGTTAGGGTTAGAATCAGAGTAAGTATTAGGTTTAGGCATTAGTGCAAGGTTAAGTTTAGGCATAAATGTTAGGTTATTGAGGTTAAGCTTAGGGTTAGAGTAGAGGCCTGGATTTGGGTTAATATTATAGATGCTGCATTGGAAAAAAGCTATCTGCTATATGTCTGCTATATGGTAGAGATTATTACTATATTCTTCAACCTCAGAACATGTAGAGAAGAATGACAGGCAAGAAAGGAGGAGGATGAGGAAGAAGAAGAGGAAGAGGAAGATTTTGTGTGGATTCATGTGTCTGAAAAATATTTCTTGACAGCCAGAAGCAGAGGGAATGTTGGAGACAAAAAAAGACTGCAGAACTGGACCTTCGATCAAAAACTAATAAGAGATTTAGGGGAAAGAAGAGGCAAAGAGAGATGACCAAATGCTGAGAGCAGAAGCATCAGGACAACATGGTGAACACTGAGAAGTAAAGTAGTCTGACAGAGGATGTATGTTTAGCGGTCCTGCTGCTCCAATCAGAACAGAAGACCGCAGCGGGAAGAGCACCGAGGTGGCCACAGCACTGCCTGAGCAATCCGTCATCCACTACCATCACAGGAAGGACCCCTTGGGCATGAGAAGCTGAGAGGTGGCCAACAACTGCCTGACAGATGAATCATTCCATCTCCTGGGAGAGATGACTCAGAACAGGAGACTGGGTGAGGTGGCCAAGACGCCGCCTGACAGATGCCGGACACACTGAGAGAGGTGGCCAAAACACTGCCCGACCCATCATCACTCATCTTTAAGCCACAGGAGAGAATATGCACACACGCATACACACATATTCTCAGAGAGCCATATGCCTCTGGGCCCCTGTAGGCCACCAGGTCCCTAGGATATACAATTATATGCATCATTTCTCTACCCATCCAAACAGTTGTGGTTGCACAGAATGTTTGGTGTGTGTGTGTGTTTAAAGGATGGCTTGCTGCTGTGTCAGGAGTGCACTGTGATTTTCCAATGTTACAAACATATTTAAATGACTCTGATTTGCATATGACGTGTACAAATTTAAATGGGTGTGATGGCCCATCTATCCTCAGCTGCCAAAGGGAGCATCTGTTTCCTCTCTCTCCCCCCCTTTACTCCATATCTCACTGTCTCCCCTCTATTCACAGATAGCTGGGCCCTCTTCTAAACCCTTTCGTATTCTCCTCCCACTGCCAGCCCCTTTAAAGTGTGTAATGCTGAATCTTTATCCTTTTTCAAATCCTACGTTCCAGGGAGGGGAATTCCCTCATGCTTTCATCCTTTCTTTTTGAATAGAGGAAATGGATGGAAAGAGAGAAGGATTACAGCTCAATAACATCATGGCATTATGACTCCCTGTTCCCCACCCACACACAGATTAACTGAGGGAAAGAAACCTGCTTTAGCATTGTAACCTGATAATACTCTCATCGTATAAAAAGGCTTTTAGGAGCAATAAATAGTAATATGTGAGAAGAACCCTATTCAGCGAAGGGGTAAATGAAAACCATGCATCATGATGACCAAATGTTATCACTGGACTGCTGCTCTTTTAACAGTCATCGAGTCTAAAAATGCTTGATAACTTCCCCAAAGGAAGTTATGTTTATGTGTGGTTTAGAATTGCTGTTACTAGGGCTTGATTGATCAATGACAGACTGGTTATCTGGAGCACCGGGACTGGCCCAGGTGAGTGGGCTGCTGGCCCACTGCCACTGCCAGGGGCGGAGCTTAACTTTCTCTCCCATGGGTGCAGGGCCATTTTTCATTCCCAGTCCGTCCCTGTGATGGATCCAGTCTGAACAATGGTTAGTTCATCATTATGTGACATCCTACCTAGGGAGTAATTAAATTATATGGAACAATGGCAAAACTATCCAAGGAAATTCAGTGCCCTGGGCAGACACGTACGTGTATGGCTTGTCTGTAGTAAAGGAACAGGAGTGACATACGACTGACTTTTCTATCAAAAACCGTAAATGGAAGTCTCCAGGGGTAGATATAGAAAGAGGGAGAGAGTATTACAGAGTGAGAAAGACAGAGAGTTAGAAAGCGAGGGGAGATGCAAGGAGTCTCCCCTGTGGAAACAGACCTGCCTTGACAGACAGCAGTCAGAGAGAACATGAAAGAAGGAGGAGAGGAGGCGAAAGCTGGGCGACGCTCTACCAGCAATGCTGAGCCCAGTGATGTATGGGCTATTTACAGATAGCAGGGCCATCTACACCATCCCTCACCCAGGCCAAGGACTGAATAACAGAGAAGAGGGCTAAGGAGAGTAAGGGGCGGGGGGATACAGGTTAAGAAAAAACTATTGGGAGAAGCTGGAGTGGAGATGAGCCGAATGAATAAATGGGACCTGGATAGATGAAGAAGGGAAGAGGAGATGAAGACACGACGGAGTGGTAGGCGGGGTTGGGGGGGGTGGGGGCGCAGGACTTTGATCTGGACCAACCATCATTGGTATTCAGCATGGACACCAGCACAATGTCTTCCTTCCCCCCTCTCCCCCTTCCCCTCTCCTGTTCACCACGTCTCATTAGCGCTCCACTTCACAGCGAACATGTACATTCTTCATTCACACTCTACAGATCCACAGCTCAAAGCCCCTCACACATTATAACTTCCTGCTGTTGAACCGCCGATACAATGCGTCTTAAAATGACTGTTACTATGCGTGTACATGCAAACCTGGCCCTTCAACAGAGCCAGATTCAGGAGACCCAAAAAGATGACCCTCCACAGTCACAGCCCAGGTTTTCACCGTGGTGGCGAACCCATTAACAGTTATGTGAATGTAGGCAGCAAGATTCTTACCTGCATAATGATCCAGAATCAGTAGCATGACCAAAGGGAATGACCTAACATTTGATAATTAAGATTAATGACTCGTGTTGGACTAACACGTTGTCTTTCACCAACTGGCCCTGGTATGACTGCATTCGCTATGCTGAGGACACTAGTGATTGACCTAGTGACACACAAATCGAGGCAGTCATGTTTTTATGCTGTGGTTGTCTCATTTACTCTCACTGTCGCCCAGACTTGCAGACTCAGGCAGAACTCATAAGACCCCATCTGACCCAAACTACAGGCCACGACCTTTCCTTTCACCCACCCCCTCTACCCTCTCCTGCCCCCCTCTCTTCCTCTCCAGGCCTCTTACTCAGTGAGCAGGATTTCCTCTTCATGCACTCCTGGTTAACTTCCAAGTCCAGCCCCATCTCCTGACAGCCCTCCCTTTGTTCTCTAAACAGCCTAACACTAACGCGATATAACGACAGGCCAACCTACCTATCTTACGCCTGGATGGGGAAGTCCAACAGCAAACAGACGCCCAGTGAGTTGTACAAGTATAAGCCCAAACTAGAGGGCCTTTTCTTGACTTTTTCTGATGTGTGGTTTTCAATAAACTGGTTAATCAGACATACCAGACACACCAGACACCCATCACACAGACCAGACACCCAACACACAGACTCACACACAGGACAACCAAAACACAGACACAAACCGTCAGATAACCACAACAAAAATACACAAAACAACAAAAATACAGACAGACACACGGTACATGCGCACATGGTAACCATGCTGACAGCTTCTGAAGGACACAGATTAAAGCAGCTTAAATACATGGATTAACTCAGTGTCATCTAGGCACAGACTCAAAGTCAAGAGAGAGCGAGGGGAGAAAGATGGAAAAAGAAGAAGGGAGTGAGAGAGGACTATCTTTTGAGAAATAGGACTATCTGTAGAGACAGAGAAGACTACCTGTAGAGACAGAGAGGACTACCTGTAGAGACAGAGA
>JACXGI010006655.1:0-41042 GCA_016801175.1 Esox masquinongy
AGCAAAAGCCATGGTCCGCAGAGAGCTTCCAAAGCATCAGAGGGATCTCATTGTTGAAAGATATCAGTCAGGAGAAGGGTAGAAAAGAATTTCCAAAGCATTAGATATACCATGGAACACAGTGAAGACAGTCATCATCAAGTGGAGAAAATATGGCACAACAGAGACATTACCAAGAACTGGACGTCCCTCCAAAATTTATGAAAAGACGAGAAGAAAACTGGTCAGGGAGGCTTCCAAGAAACCTACAGCAACATTAAAGGAACTGCAGGAATTTCCGGCAAGTACTGGCTGTGTGCTACATGTGACAACAATCTCCCGTATTCTTCATATGAATGAGCCATGGGGTAGGGTGGTAAGACAGAAGCCTTTCCTTACAAAGAAAAACATCCAAGCCCGGCTGAAGTTTGCAAAAACAAACATCAAGTCCCCCAAAAGCATGTGGGAAAATGTGTTATGGTCTGATGAAACCAAGGTAGAACTTTTTGGACATAATTTCAAAAGGTATGTTTGGCGCAAAAACAACACTGCACATACCCAAAGAACACCATACCCACAGTGAAGCATGGTGGTGGCAGCATCAAGCTTTGGGGCTGTTTTTCTTCAGCTGGAACCGGGGCCTTAGTCAGGGTGGAGGGAATTATTAACAGTTCCAAATACCAGGCAATTTTGCCACAAAACCTTCAGGCATCCGTTAGAAAGCTGAAGATGAAGAGGAAGTTCAACTTTCAGCACGACAACGACCCAAAGCGCACATCCAAATCCACAAAAGCATGGCTTCACCAGAATAAGATTAACGTTTTAGAATGGCCCAGCCAGAGCCCAGACCTGAATCCAATTGAACATCTGAAGAGGGCTGTGCACAGGAGATGTCCTCGCAATCTGACAGATTTGGAGCGCTTTTGCAAAGAAGAGTGTGCAAATATTGCCACGTCAAGATGTGCCATGCTAATAGACTCCTACCCAAGAAGACTGAGTGCTGTAATAAAAATAAAAGGTGCTTCAACAAAGTATTAGTTTAAGGGTGTGCACACTTATGTAACCAGGTTATTGTGAGTTTTTTAGTTTTCCCCCTCAAAGATTTCAGTTTGTTTTTCAATTGTTCACGTTATAGGTCACATTAAAGGTGGAAAAAGTTCTGACATGATTTCTCTTTGTCTCATTCTTTTACATCATAAGAACCTGGCATTTTAACAGGGGTGTGTAGACTTTTTATATCCACTGTAGCTGCCCGTTCAGAAAATAAATTAACAACAAATTTCTACGGAGGGCACTCAGATAAAGTGCGTAGAGCAGAGGGGCTTCTTTGGGATTCACAAGAGTACACTTTAATTCCATGAATAAACATTCTGTTGCTCATATTGTATTTCCACAAAAATTTGATGGCGAGGGTAAAAGTTGCATTCGGAGACTATCTAGAATAGCTTCAAGTATTAGCAGACATTGTGTTCTTGTGGGAAATTTCTTGACTTTGATGTTCAAAATTAACATTTTAACCCTGGTTCAATCCCCCCTCTGACTTTACAATTTTTGTCTCTTAGGAATATTTATCCACTCAGTACTTTTATAGCCATTGCACAACAATAGATATCCACTCTGTCATAGCAAGAATCTCTTAATATAGGCCTACACTGCTAAAAAAGATTAAGGGAACACCTAAATCAGAAATCAGGGCATGATGTACAAAATATATTAAAGATCAAAATCTTTACTGTACATTGTGTAATTCGTTGAGAACAAAATAACGTAACACCGGTCAGCGGAAACCAAAATCACCAACCAACTGAGGACTGGATTCAAACTCACACTGAAAATCAAAGTAAACAATTGAAATCACAGGCTGTTCCAACTTGTGTGACTTTCATTACAGCAACTCATAATGTGACTCAGTAGTGTGTATGCCCCCTATGTGCCTGTATGCACTACTGACAACATCTGGGGATGCTCCTGATGAGACTGTGGATGGTGTCCTGGGGGATCTCCTCTCAGACCTGGATCAGGGCATCAGTGAGCTCCTGGACAGTCTGTGGTGCTACTTGGTGGCATCGGATGCACCAATACATAACATCCCAGAGGTTCTCAATTGGCTTCAGGTCTAGGGAACATGAGGGCCAGTCAATGGCATCAGTGCCTTCATCATCCAGGACCTGCCTACACACTCTGGCCACATGAGGCCGGGCATTGTCCTGCACCAGGAGGACCCCAGGGCCCACTGCATCAATGTAAGGTCTGGCAATGGATCTGAGGATTTCATCCCAGTACCTAACAGCAGTCAGGATGACGTTGGCTAACACATGGAGGTCTTTACCACCCTCCAAGGATATGCCTCCCCAGACAAACACTGACCCACCGCCAAACCGGTCATGCTGGATGATGTTGCAGGCAGCATAACGTTCACCACGGCGTCTCCAGACTCTTTCACATCTGTCAAATGTGCTCAGTGTGAACCTGCTTTCATCTGTGAAGACAACGGGGCGCCAATGGCGAACCTGCCAATTCTGGTGTTCTCTGGCGAATGCCAATCGAGCTGCATGGTGCTGGGCTGTTAGCACAGGTCCCACTGGTAGCCTGCTGGAGGTCATTTTGTAGGGCTCTGGCAATGCTCCTCCCATTCTTCCTCGCACAAAGGAGCAGATACCAGTCCTGCTCCTGGGTTGATGCCCTTCTATGGCCCTTTCCAGCTCATCTCGTGTAACGGCCCGTCTCCTGGTATCTCCTCCATGCTCTTGAGAATGTACTGGGAGACACAGTAATCCTTCTTGCGATGGCACGTATGGATGTGCCGTCCTGGAGGAGCTGGACTGCCTGTGCAAACTGCACGGGCTGCAGTTACTGCCTCATGCTACCAGTAGTGACAAGGACACTAGCAAAATGCAAAACTAGAGAAGAATCAGTCAGGAAGAATAAGGAGAGAGCAATTGTCTGTGGCCACCACCTGCAAAACCATTCCCTTTTTCGGGGTTGTCTTGCTGTTGCCTCTTCAGTGCACCTGTTGTCACTTTCATTTGCACCAAAACAGGTGACATTGATTTACAATTGCTTATGCTTCCTAACTGAACAGATTGATATCCCTGAAGTTTAATTGACTTAGTGTTATATTGTGATGATTTTTAATAATTATTACTATTAGAGTTTTTTTGACCAGTGTATTTAAGAGAATAATTGTATTATGTCACCCTTTTATATACATGGACATGCACTACACGAAAAAAATTGATAACAGCATGACAGAGTCGTGAACCCGCCAGATTTGGATCTAGACACAAATGCACTAAACACCATTGGGAGGTGATAATAATGGTAATATAGTGGGGGTTCCAATATATAAGCAGGGAAACATTTTTCTTTTTTCAACTACTGTTTGTAGTAAATTATTATCTACATACATGTTCTTTTTCTAAACGCGATTTTAGAAAAAAAAAACGTGATTATTCACCTCAGAGTATATTCATGAAACAATGATGGATTATATTTCAAAAAAGAAAGAAAAAAAAATATTTAATAACCGGATCTCCTTTCCTTTCTGTGAATCATGCACGATTTTGCAACTGTGTTCCGTTGAAACTGAAAATTTTAACATAACTTATCTACTATTTACAATGAGTTATGTTCAAAGCATTAAACTCAACCAAACATGCTGCCAAATGAAAATGCTTCTATAAAATCTGTGGTGGAGGCTTGAATGTAAAAGTGACATTTCGGGTCAACACATCCTCAAGTGACCCCTGCGGAGCAGTGGAGGCATCTGGCAGCTTGTAGATGTATCAATATGATTCTAGTACTAACTACATGTTTATGCTTATTATTTTTTTAATGTTTGCTTTGTGGTACCTTCATGAAACAACGTAGTGGTGATAAAGTCTTCACATAAGCCTCTTATGTATTTTCAAGGTGAAAGGCACTGTTTATCAGAGTGGTTGGACACAGATTGATGGAGAAATCGAAATATAAAAAGTGGAGCAAGAAGAAGGTAAAGAAATTGTCTCTGTTAAGGCATTACTGAAATTTGGTTTGTAGCAGTCATCTTTCTTTGTACTTTGTTTCATATGCAAGATTGAAATGCAGATATTGACTAAACGTTTTGTTTGAAATACATTTAAAGCAAGTGTTCATCCTACATTTTGAAATAAAAGATGCATGTTTTTCTTCAACAAATGCAATATTGACATTTTAATTCTAACAGTTGCACTCAGATGCAGCTAGGCCATCCCCACTCTAGCTTGTGTGATTTCTGGTATGGATATCTTTTTTTGCATAATAAAGGTACTGGTCAATTGCTTGGAAATAGGAGGGAAGATGAGGGACAATGCCTGGACAATGCCAGGGACAATGCCTGGTCGTTACAATGCAACTACGCTGAAAGTAAAATAGAAAGTTAGAAACAGTAATGAAATTACAAAGAAACAACTGGTAAATTGCAAGGTAATGGAAGGGAAGATCTTTGCTTTAGTTTGTGGGGACAATGCCTGGCCATTACACTGCAACTACACAGAAATTGATGTTGAAAATAAGTGGAAAGAAGAAGGCTAATACTGGAAAATTGCATAGTAATAGGAGGATAGTCATTTGCATTGCAACTACGGTAATATGGAGCTAACAGGCAAGTAAAGGTTCTTGTTCCAGAGGCTTAACTGTAAAATCAAGACCATTACTAGCGGCTACATGAACGCTTATGGAAAGTACAATGAATATCCAAGGAACTGGTAGGTACATTCCGAATACACATGAAATAAAAGGTAAACAATGTTGGAAAAGGGAGAAGACAAATGCTGATATGCATGGTAACAACACAGCAGCTTTGCAGTAAAACTACACAGTGTAAACGTGTATATACAGGGGAATTTAACAATTGAGTTGTGCTGGAATAACAGCAATGTCAGGAAAGTAATGAAATATAGGACTGCAACATATCAAATGTTGATGGGCAATTTCCACATTCTTACACGGTTTTTGCAGTCTTTATTCTGTATTGTTTTGTGGAACTTTCCTTAAAGTTTCCTTGTTATTTCGGCATAAACAAGCAAATGATTAATGGGCAATTAGCATGCCCTCACCAAGTGTTGCTGTCTCGGTTACAACGCTTTTTCCCCACAACTTTCCTAGCAGTCATCTACTAATTTCCACAGAAACATGCTTACTATTGATGTGTAGTTACCCCGCTATTGCCCAGTTGTTTTCTCTTTGTTTCAATATTGTTTCCTGCAAATAACCTAGTCATTACCTAATTATTTCCATCCTGCAAAACAAAGTGTCATCAAATACACTTGAATGAGTAGATGTGTCCAAACTTTTGACTAGTACTGTTTATATATGTGTGTGTAAGTGTGTTTGCTTGGGCAGAAAGAGTACAGGAGAAGATGCAGACACAGGTAACAAGACACATACTGTTGTATGTAGTCACAGGCAGAGCAAAGTCAAAATCACAAGGTAGCTGTGCTTACAGTCTAAAATGCAATAGCAAAGGAATGGTGATGGTATGGTAATGTGATATTGATGTAATGTAATCTCATGGTAAATTAGATAGTAATGATAATGAAATAGTAATGTACTATTATGGTACTATCATAGAAATAGCAATGGCATATTAATGTACTATAATGGTAATATAATAGAAATAGTAATGCTATATACATGTACTATAATGGTAACTGTAAAGTCAATGTACTGTTAATGTTGTGTAATGGTAATATGTTGGTAATGGTGATGTTTGTAATGTTAATGTCGATGGTAATGTAATGATAATGGTAAGGAAATGGTAATGTGAAGGTAATGTTTTGTTAACGGCAATGGTAATGTAACAATACTTTATGATAATTATCACAAGCTGATTCATACCCTGCAGTTACCCAGCTCCTCTGCCGACAGGATGATTGTCCCACATTTCTTGCCAGCTATCCCTCTGTTGAAAACAGACAGGGAGAGAGAAAGAGAGTGACATGGTTAAGTTCTGCCAGGTGCAGTATCTGTACCCTAAAGGTGCCAAGCTCCAGTCCTTCAGGGACAGCTTGTCTGGTGTTGTTGGCATGTATTGATCATGATATGTCACCAGTTGGCTAGAGAGGGATGACACCTGGTTGGCCCGGTCAGAATGAGACACACTGCACTTTTGCGAGCAACAGAAATGGCATGTCCATACTCAAAGTCGCTGTCCACGGTGCTGAATCCAAACAGGACGAAGGAGACAGTGGCTGTCCATGGTCCTGAAAATAGCCCTACAACTTCCTCTTATTAGATTCCATCTGGCAACTTCAAGCAGTGGCTGCCACTGGTCTGTCCCTGCATTTAACCGACAGATTCATATTGTGTGCTGTGATCCCTTTGATTCGTTTTATTCTAATGCCCTCCAACGGCCATGTTATGACTGTCATCATTTGGGGTTTTACAGTTTTACAGCTCAGTAAACATAACAGCTACCAGCCTGATATTGTAATATATAATGAGAGGCAGAGCATGTGTGTGAGAGAGAGAGAGAGAGCCAGGGGAGGAGGTGAGAAAGACAGAGAAAGACAGAGAGAAGGTGAGACAGAGAAAAAGAGACAGGAGGGAGGAGGAGAAAAAATGAAAGAATAAAAGAGCAAGCGAGACAAGGAAACTTGACTATGCTCTCTCTCTTTCTTTCTGACTCCCTTCTTCCTGTCTGGCTCAAAAACACCCACACCCCCCGACCAGTCTTCCTCAGGTGTTTTTTCCTACGACAGTTGGAATTTAAAAGTATAATGGTTCGGAAATGGCATTTAGATGTCACTGGAGAACGTGTCTGTGTGAGGACAGATTGGACATGAATATAAAGGAATTGCTTCAGCATTTTAGATAATTTCATATCCTCCTCTGCCTTCCATTTCAGACAACGGTGTTTGAGCTGGCAATGGGCTTTCTTTAGAGGAAGATGGCACTTCATAGTAAAGAGGCTGGTGTAAAAATTGAAGCTATATTGCACTAGATGGTAAATTCTACACTTCCCCAGTAACCCATCAGACTTTATTTCCCTGACCTTAGTATTAATCCAGCCAAGAGTTACAGCAACCATTAAACTGAAATGTTAGTGGGTACTATTTATTATTCTCTAGAGGGAAGGGGAGTGTGTGTGATGTCTCTGTTTGTCTGCTAATTGACTCATTCATCAACGGACGTCTCACAGTGTGCAACAGTAGAAAAGGGCTACATCTTATTCATGTGGACTAAGTAGGGGGCCAGTGTGATATGTGGGTCTTTCTTGTCCCCAACACTGTTTCATCTCTGTATATACCCCACATTTTTTCCACCTCCCACTTTCTCTTTCGCCCTCTCTCTTTCTATCTCTGCCTCTTTTTATCTCCCCCTTTAACAGTGCCAGGCAATACCCTATAAATCAATTAAGATTCCAGATGAAATGGAGGAGAGGATTTTTCAGTTTGAAGTTGCATGGTGATGGTTGGAGGTCAGAAGACCAGTGTTCCTTAAGAAGGTAAACAGCTAAGTCACTCAATAAGAACAGGAACAGGTCACAGACTAGATTCATTCATTCATTTGGTTCACCTGCCGGAAAGATCATGAGAGAAGAAATCTGGTCATTCCATCGTCTACATTTCCAATCTTTTATACTCTTTTTTCCCCTAAGGCCAGCCGTTCAAAGTGTGAATGCTCTGGGCACCAAGGTGAAGACAGTTCTCTAAGTCAATTGACTTTTTGTGGAGTTCATACAAGTCAATCAATCAAATGTATTTTATAAGTCCTTTCACATCAACAATTGTCACAAAGCGCTCAAACAGATACATAGCTTAAAACCCCAAAGAGCAAGCAACAACAAGAGTTAATGCACAGTGGGTAGGAAAAACTCAATAGTAGCGTTGGAACCTAGGATAGGACGACACCTAGAAACGAGGCAGACTCTGAGGGTGGGCCAGTGCTCCTTTGGCTGTGCCAGTTGAAGATTCTAAGAGTATATCACCATTTGGGCAACATCAATATTTTTGCTCAGATGACCAGCAGGTCAATAAATATGGATGGGCCATGTCCAGGGTCTTCATGCAAAATCTAGATCAGCTGCCTAACCTGGTGGACAGGAATAGGGGTGACCTGGTATAGCAGAGATCATCAGGCAGAAACTAGATCTGCAACATAACCATGGGAACTTCGGACAGTATGGACCTGCCAGGCCAGGTAGTCAGGCATGGTGCAAAGGCTCACGTCCTCCTAAGATTCAACAGGAAAACAGGAAAACTGGGTCTGAGTATATGTCACAGATTTAGCTCCCATCACATGAGTGTTAGCGAAGGCATGTGGTAAAACAAGTAAGCCAGTAAAACCACCCTCGAATGGCATAAGAAGGAGGATATCCCAGTGGAGGGGAGCCCAGCAGACAAAGACAGTCAGGATGGTTTATATATCCAGTGCCTTGCCATTTAATTTCACACACCTGAGCCAGACTACAATTAATCATAGACCCAACTGAAGAAATCGGTCTTCTGTAAACACTTAAAGGTTGAGACTGAGACTGTCTCTCACATGAACTCTTAATGTCGCATATAGACAGACAGAGACGCACACAGATGCACAGAGACACACCTTTCTGAACCCACCCTCCTCTTGCATCTCTTTTTAACGGCTGTTGTAACAGTCGCAAGAGTTCTGAAAACACCTTTAAAAAACCTTAAAAGGCAGCTTGAACTCACAAAATTCTGTCTATTTATTTTTCTGGAACCGTCCTATGATTCAAACCTATCTCCTTAGCTGTCGGGCTACCTACTAACCTTTCTGCAAAATCCATTACCACTCAAGGCTGAGCAGAACTCCATGTCTTTATGCCCACTGAACTGCAGAAAAACATGGACAAAGACGTCCCGAGGGTGTGGAGTGGTGGCTAACTTGGCTGACAGGCTGAGTAAGGGACATTATGTGGTTTTTGGTCACCCTAGGCAAAATACAGTCTGAGAAAGTTCAATGCTTAGGAGCAGAAAAAAACAAACTGTTTTCTTCTGACGTCTTTCTAACTGAGTTGACATGTTATTTCCTTGTGTGTGTGTGTGTGTGTGTGGTTCTTTGTGTGAGGGTGTCTGTGTGTTTGCCCACCTGCCTGTGTAATCCCTGACCCCCTGAGGAGTGAGCAGCTGTATTTTATGAATATCTGATCTACTGTATCACCACATTCCCACACGAGTAACAAAAATCTTTCCAGCCGATGATGGAGTGCAATCTGTTTCCTGCAGGAACTGAACGCTCCTCTCTATCAATTCCAGTTCAGTTCCAAGGGCGTCACTGGCATGGGAAACAGATGCTTGCATTGCCAAAGTTGAATAGACAATAATGAGAAAAAACAACAGTGCATGTTATACTTAGAAAAGTTATAATAGATAAAAACAAGTTGAATTTCCAAATTGTGTTTGTGTCCTACTGGTTGCACTTGTTCACAGGTCACAAATCATGCTACTGTGTTGTCAGTGTGGTTTTTAGATACTGTATGGGAGTTAATCAAGAGTAGATACAATTCTTTGTGGGTCTGTATGATCCGAGGGTAAACATGTCTCTAATAACTCAAACATCTGGGAGGATGAATTTGCAGCTCGGTATCCACCTCATTTTGTGGCCAGTGGGTACTTGTCTCTAGAGCCCGGTCTGCCTATAACGACCTTTTTCAATAACAAAACTGTCTGTATGTTGACAAAAAAAAATTCAGTCACAGTGGTCAGGTATTCTGTTACTGTGTAATCTCAGTTTATGGTAAAATGTGTTTTAATAAGTATATTTTGTCATGAGTTGGTTGGTTCTATTTGCGCTGCTGTCCTAGGACTGCGGGATCCTTTTGTGTTCATGAACAGAGCACCATAACAATCTCTCTCCTACGTGTACGTGGTTGCACGTTTGTGCACATTAATGTGAATAATAGGAGGCAGCAGTTGGCCTGTGGTGGAAAGCAGGGAACTGGAGAGTATTAGATGATTGAATCAGATTTAATTCATGCCTCACCACAGACACAGAAGCCCCGTCTTCTAACACGCTACATTTGAACTTTAGATCTTCTTAAAAATAGCTGAAAAGGTAGCTAGATTGAATCCATGAAGTTTTTGCCAATAAAATTGGTTATTCTGTCCCTGACCAAGGCAGTAAACCTTAATTATTCCCAAGGTGCTGATCAGGGCAGCTACCTGCACCTCTCCAATTCAGAAGGGTTGGGTAAATGCGTAAGCTAAATCTCAGTTGGAGCTTGTGTGCAGACAAATATTGTTTTCTCGTCCCTGTTTAGACAAGCGTAGATTATTCAGCGACTTATTGCGATCTGATTGATGTCCGTTCTTAGAAGCACAAACACACAAAAACAGAGAAAAGATCTGGAAGAAGGGTGTATACTAGAACCAGGTATAAACTGGGCCGAAATTGCACAACACCACGGGAGATGAGCTATGCACCGCCTTGATCCGATCTAATTAATGAATGCCAACACTTCCGCAACAAAGACGAAGTTGAGGTAAACAAGACAGTTGGGCAAACTCCAGATCACATTAAAGTTTGCATTGGTTAGATTCATTTCAAGGGAAAGTGTGCGTTTGTCTGTGTCTCAGTATGGATCCATGCGTGTTTGTGTTTGTTTACATCCATGCATGTTGCTCGAGCGTTCATGCATTTCTGAGTATGTGTGCAACTCTCCAGGATGTATTGGGCGGAAGGCTTTCGGTTCCATTATGATATTAATGAGAACCTACGGCAACATCAAACCAAACTCACGGACTACCCAAAGCAATAAGCAGCAATCATCGAACCCTGTCAGATGAGATGCAGGAGGAAGCGGCTCCCCCCACTGAAGCAAAGCAAGAACCGCTGAAAAGGTGCACACCACCGCATCAAAAAACGAATAACAGAGAAAGCTACTGTAATGTCCCCTCCATTTCCTCTGCATGTGTAATACGGTCATTAACACACAACTTGAAAGCTCAGGAAAAAAATCAAGGCAGGGATTTAAGAATTGTTGCTAAAGGGAGGTTTCGCAAGCAAAAGGGGCCGCACTCTTCAAATGCAATTGTGAAATGTAGGGAGGGCGAAATGGGGCTCAGGTTTAAGAGCGTGTGTTCCTGTGTGTGTGAATGTGTGGGTAAGAGAGAGACAAATGACATGAACACAGAGACGTAGCCTTACTCTCAGCAGTAAGAGGTTGAGAGAGACAATGAAAACCAGTGGAAAGAACCAGCCACACTGTGCTTTGCCGAGTCGACTGTGTCTAAATATGTTTACGCCACATTGTGTTGTCCTCCTGCTAGGTTATCGTCCTGCTAGGTTATGTGTTGCTGCCAGGCTGTGTTGTCACAGATCTTTGCAGATATACTGTTGCCTGTTTCTCCTAAATTTTTTGAAAATGTGTTCTACAGCAAACCACTTCCCCTTTTTCAGTTGTCCAACTGTGATTGTAAAGATGTTGTTGTTTTCAACTGACATACCTGGGTAAAAAAAAACAATAAACCAATCTTGCTCACAGAAGAACATAGAGACAAATTATTAACAAGCAATAAAATATCATGGTGAAAAAAGAACATGTAATTTTGATCAGAGTGGTATTTTGTGCCTTATTCAGGACAGAGATGGGAACGATTGAGGAAAGAGCTAAAAGATCATTGAGCTGGATTTAAAACCATGCTTCAGAAGTACATTGGACACAGCTTAGACTGCTCATTGCCTTGCAGTAGATCTGTGTCATTGCAGCCAGGAGGTCAAAACCTGAATCAGAATGACTTGGTGAGCCGGGCATGGAAGAAACATTTCTCAACTTATTTTGGTATCCTGCACCTGCTGTGATGTGGTTTAGTGGAGTTAAGGACATAAGTGAGAATTTCACAACACATCACAACACTGGGAGAGGAAAACATTTTAGTAAAATGGAGGTAAATTAACTATTTTTGGATTGATTTTAGAAAGTACCATGAAAGCATTCTGATTTCCCCAGCCCCCAAAGATGGAAGACTGTGGATGAATTTTAAGCAGCACGTCAGAATCTTTCTTTATCACAGAGAACAAGAGGGCACCGTACCTCTCTGACAGTCTTTAAAGATGTGCTGGGAAAGTCTTTGTTCCAAATATCAAAGCAGAACATCTTCCTCCGTAGCCTCCACAACATAACTTACAGGAAGGCGGATTAACGGAGTCGGATGGATTAAGATCGATTTCATGTTCTGCACTTTGTTGAACTGAAAGAAGAAGCAAGAAAGTAGGTTTAAATGAATCGAGATTAAACCAGGCAGCACAATGTGTCACACCATTACTCATCCTCACATAGCCACAAACAGTGCTCTCATTCAAGCAGCTCTCGGGCTACAAACCAATGCTCAAGTATATACAACCACCACTGACGCATACACGTACACATGCAAACACACCGTCTTTGCAGCTTTTTAATGCCCTTCTCGGTATCCTTCGCCTATAGGCTCACATTCCTGGGCGCACAGTATGCATGTTCTTGCCAATGAAACAGTCATGGGGAGAAAGTTCACCGCTGTATGTCTTTGGCCTAGACCTTTAGAGTGAAGAGAGCGTGAGACACCGTACGTCCATTCCATTGTTAAGCATTCAGATGGATATTGAATAGTCCGTCGGGCTGGGCTGGGAGGGATAGCAGACCCTGCCGAGTTAGAGGTGCTGTAGAATGGGATCCCCAGCAACAGGGAGGTTCCCAGAAGCATTACGGAAAGACCAGAGGAGACCGGATGCCCAAGGCCATGATTAACACACAGGAGAGGGTCCAGACAGACCCGTACAAAGACACAGTGGAGTTCTAAAGGGGCCGAGCCATTGACATCCATTAAAACGCCAGTGAAAAAGAACTGAATGCTGCACTAATGATCGACCGAGGGAGGGAGGGTTGAAGAAAGCAGGGAGGAAGGGAGCGAGAGTTTTGGAAAGCCAAGAGAGAAAATAAATCTATCAATTTTCAATCAAAGCTATGGAGAGAGGAAAGAAAAGGATGAAAGCAGGAGGGAGGTATGTTTAATGGAAGAACTTGAATCCAGGTTTAATCCCAAAGAATGGGAGACTATTGACTATCAGAGTCTTGTTGAGTTTAGAGAGTGAAGAGATTGAGAGAGAAAAGTGAGAAAACAATCATTTCTGTAAAAGATGTCAGACATGATGTCCATAGTCACTTATCGTGCAATATCAGAGCTTGCGCAAGTTGTGGGCCACATTTAGACAGGCAACTTAATTCTGATATATTTGTTACCACTTACAAATAATTTGAACAATCACAATGGACCATTCACAATTAGGGAAAAATTGGGCTACCTGTCTGAACTCAGCCAATGTCCCTAGGGTCCCTATGGGCCATGGACCCAAGTAGTACAGAATGTAGGAAATAGGGTTCTATTTGGGACTTCCTAGTCACATTATCTAGATGTCTAAAAGTCAGAGGAGGACAAAAAAGCCAATGTAAGTGACAGACTGGAATCTGTCTTGTTGACAGATTGGAATGCATCGGTGTGTCTTGTTGACAGATTGGAATGCATCGGTGGGTCTTGTTGACAGATTGGAATGCATCTGTGTGTCTTGTTGACAGATTGGAATGCATCTGTGTGTCTTGTTGACAGATTGGAGTGCATCATTGTGTCTTGTTGACAGATTGGAATGCATCGGTGGGTATTGTTGACAGATTGGAATGCATCTGTGTGTCTTGTTGACAGATTGGAATGCATCTGTGTGTCTTGTTGACAGATTGGAGTGCATCATTGTGTCTTGTTGACAGATTGGAATGCATCGGTGTGTCTTGTTGACAGATTGGAATGCATCAGTGTGTCTTGTTGACAGATTGGAGTGCATCATTGTGTCTTGTTGACAGATTGGAATGCATCATTGTGTCTTGTTGACAGATTGGAATGCATCGGTGTGTCTTGTTGACAGATTGGAATGCATCTGTGTGTCTTGTTGACAGATTGGAGTGCATCATTGTGTCTTGTTGACAGATTGGAATGCATCAGTCAAAATTCAATCAATCAATCAAAATGTATTTATAAAGCCCTTTTTACAACAGCAGTTGTTACAAAGTGCTTTTACAAAACACCCAGCCTGAAACCCCAAGAGTAAACAACAACAATGTTGAATTCCAGCGGCTAGGAAAAACTCCCTAAGATGGCCGAAATTTAGGAAGAAACCAAGAAAAGGAACTAGGCTCAGAGGGGTGACCAGTCCTCTTCTGGCTGTGCCGGGTGAACATTTTACGTGTACAAGTTGTAATAATTAAAAAAATGCATGTGGGCTTAGTCCAGAGTCAGAGTGGCAGCTGAAATCATCAGGTATCGTCTTGATCTGCAACACAACCAGGAGGACTTTGGACAGGGACAGCAATGAGTCTTTCAAGCCTGGTACTCCGCAGGTGTGGGCCAAGACCTCATGTCCTCCTAAGTTTAAAACAGGGCAGGAGACAGGGAAAATTTAGAAAGTGCATTCCTTAGATCTACAAGGGTTTATAGTGGAGAAAGAGAACTGACCCTACACCCCTGGCACAATAATATAGCAGCGTAAGACCCTTGGGGCTGAGACAGGGGGGTCCAGTGGCACTGTGGCTCTATCCGGGGGATCAGTGTGTCTTGTTCTTTGCCATTCATTCTGTTGCTCACCACAGACTGACCTGACAGCCTGACATCATCATCTGAAAGAAAATAAGTTACTAGAAGCCCAGCTTCAATGCCTGCCTCTGCACCAATCTTAAGTCCAGCCTCTGTGCAGGCTTTAATTCATGCTCAGTGTCAGTCTCAACCTCATTGTGACTGGGCAGGGGCAGAGAAGAGCAGAGTGCTGGCAGTTATGGACGGGTGAGGATTTCACTCCCAGTACCTCCCAATCAACAGCCACAAGCAAGTGTCAGGTGCTGACTAGCCAAAAGGTGATAGCCAGTGGTAAAAAGGTGGGCATTGGAGATAAAATAAAAAGACATTACAGGAGAGCTTTTTCTTCTTCCAAGAAGTGATCGGTCTTCCAATTCTGATGTTAAAAAAAAACAAGAAACCAGACAAGCCTAGTTCAGCCGGCCCGCAATAGAAAATGTTGCCACCTCGAGATTTGAACCCGGGTGACCCACGTGGAAGGCGTGTCGTTAACCGCTACACCACTGGCTGTTTTAATAATTAATTGGCCATTCGTGAATGACATTGATACAGTTAAACTGACTAACGTTTCTTACTAAGTTTACCTCCACCACAAATAGCGGCTATGTATTGCGTTTGCCACTGGCCGTTTTAACAGCGTATTAGCCAGTAATAAGCTTTACCGGTATCTACTAACTTACTGGAATAGTCATAAGAATTGAGCAATTGCTAGTGAGTCTGCCAAAGCTATTTCATTTCATGGCATAAGAACATATTTTTTTCTTTCATGGCAAAACAATGTAATTTTTTCTTTCATTCGTGAATGATATTTATACAATAACTATCAATAAAGGCGACGATAACTAACTTTCTCATCAAGTGAAAAGACGAGAGAATCGTGGAATCTACCAGAAATAATTAATAAATGTTGTTGCTCTCAATAGATTCGATCTTAGGTCATCCATATGAGAGGCACTGTCTTTAACCACTAAGCTACAGCATTAAATGTTTCAGCAGTCGCTAGACTCCATTGAGGATTGTGTTAAACTGACTAACGTTTCTTATTAAGTTAACCTCCACCACAAACAGCGTCTATGAACTGTATTGCTTTTGCAACTGGCCGTTTTAACAGCTTATTAGTCAGTAATAGGCTTACTAGTATCTACTAACTTCCTAGGAATAATCATAAGAATTGAGCAATTGCTAGCGAGACTGAAGATGAACTGTTCCATGCCAGAAACAGTCGCAATATAAACATATATAGTTTCAGGTTTCAGCCAGCGAAGTTTTCGTCAATACGGAATAATTCACAATGCGTACTTCGCTTCGCCTGCGAAGAGATACGAACTCAGGACCTATAGTTCACAAGTCCGCTTCTCTAACCACTACACTATTTAACAAGGGGTAGTCAGGCAGTCAGTCAGTCAGTCACTCACTCACTCAGTAAGAGACATTCGCTCTTCTTAGCCGGCTCCGCTTACGCGGTCCGGCAAAAACTAGAATAAAATAAAAATGGATTCAGGCCATGTAGTCGATAAAATGCTTTAGAACCAGCTTGGACCTGGTTTTGTCTAGAGTTGGTAGCTAAAATCAATAAATGTGGAACATGGCGGTTATTGACAGTTTGCACCAGAGATGGTGATCAGCAGCTGTTACTTGTAGCTGTACAGGTGGCCCTACTCCAGAGAACAGCTACTGGTCACAGTATGGGCAGAGGGAAAAAGGCCTGGGTGAAGACGGGAGACCATCACATAGCCATGGGAGATTAGGCTTCATGCAGAGGAAAGGTATTCATAGATGGTGATTGTCGGAATTGGCAAGCGGATGGCATGAGCCATCGTGTCAAAGCGAGAGAGTGGCGGGGGATCTGGTTTCATTCAGATACAATGATTACCGGCAGGTCCTGGGCAACCGACCCCCAACAGTTAAGGCACCCAACTGTTTGCTTCTTTGTGATCACCTGTCAAAGGTTTTTTTCACAGGTCTTTCCGCGGTTATTTTTCAGAGCAAATTACCCATTGATGTGAAATTAGACGTTCTAATACCGTATAATTGGTAAGGCTATTTTGGGTTGATGACATTTACAGTTACATTCTGTTCTGTCATTGGAGCGTGAAAAGGATTCATTCAGTCTATCACCCTGGCAATCTATATAAACACTGGGCCAATCTTGAGTGGATTACAGGGTATTAGGGTGTTTTTGAAATGATGACAATGTGGCCTGGGACTTCATTTTGTGTCCAATTATGGTCTACAACTAGGGCAACACCATTTTTTAAGCCAGTGATGCGCTAGGGTGTAGTAGATGGGATTATGGATTTTATTTTGAAACCCTTTGGATTGCTGTTTTAACGACATTCCAAAACACAGAGCCACATAATTAAAACAGAGGGGCTCCGGATCAAAACTCTTTCAGGAACACCCAGACCAAAAGACCTGGAACTTCCAGAGGCTTCCATGCATGTATGGATCACCATCAACAGCAAGAGCTGCTAGTCAATATAGATAGATAAGCCTATGTCAGAGTATAATGTTACTGTCTTACAATTACGCTATACAGTAATGTGTATATGATCCAACTAGCCTCTTTTGCTAGAAAGGCGCTACGAGCAAGATGATCCACTTTAAACACTTCATTCCACAGTAACCAGAACCAGAAGTACTGTATCGGACCTAATGAAAACATATGTAGACCAGTATGTATGTGAGGAAGTTGGCGTAGTTTCTGTAGTATAAGACCGTTTCCAAAAACTCTGTGTGACGCTGTGTAAAATGTAAAGAAAAACAGAATGCAATGATATGCAAATCCTATAAACCCTATATTCAATAGAAAATAGTACAAAGACAACATATCAAATGTTGAAACTTAGAAATGTTATTGTTTCTTGAAAAATATATGCCCACTTTGAATTTGATGCCAGCAACACGTTTCAAAAAAGCTGGGACAGGGTCAACAAAAGACAGGAAAAGTTGTGTAATGCTAAAAAATCCTGGTGGAACATCTCACAACTAATTAGGTTAATTGGCAACAAGTGAGTAACATGATTGGGTTTAAAAAGAGCATCCCAGAGAGGATGAGTCTTTCAGAAGTAAAGATGAGGAGGACTGCACAGGCAAATAGTGCAACAATTTAAGAATAACATTTCTCAACATAAAATTGCTAAGAGTTTGGGGATCCCATCATCTACAGTACATGATATCATTAAAAGATTAAGAGAATCTAGAGAAATTTCTGTACTCAAGGGACACGGCCAAAAACCAATATAGGATGGCCATGAACTTTGGGCGCTCAGGCGGCACTGCATTAAAACCAGACACGATTCTGTTGTGGACATCACTGCATGGGCTCAGGAACACTTCCGAAAACCATTGTCTGTGAACACAGTACGTCGCTGCATCCACAAATGCAAGTTAAAACTCTACCATGCAAAGAAGAAACCCTATATAAACAAGATTCAGAACCGCCGCTTTCTCCGGGCCCAAGCTCATTTAAGATGGACTGAGGCGAAGTGGAAACCTGTCCTGTGGTCTGAGAAATCAAAATAATTTTTGGGAATGATGGACGCCGTGTCCTCTGGACTAAAGAGGAGAGGGATCATCCGGCTTGTTATCAGCGCACAGTACAAAAGTCAGCATCCATGATGGTACGGGGATTCATTAGGGCACATGACATGGTTGACTTGCACATCTGTGAAGGGGCCATTAATGCTGAACAATATATACAGGTTTTGGGGTAACATATGCTGCCATCCAGACGTCTTTTTGCTGCCATCCAGACAACGTCCAACCACATTCTGCACAAATTACAACAGCATGGCACCGTAGTAAAATAGTCCAGGTGCTAAACTGGCCTGCCTGCTGTCCAGACCTGTCACCCACTGAAAACATTTGGCGCATTATGAAACGAAAAATACAACCAAGGAGACCCCGAATTGTTGAGCAGCTGAAATCCTATATCAAGCAAGAATGGGAATAAATTTCACTTATAAAAATATGGTCTCCTCAGTTCCCAAATGCTTACAGAGTATTGTTAAAAGAAGAGGTGATGCAACACAGTGGTAAACATGCCCCTGTCCCAAATTCTTTGAAACGCGTTTCTGGGATCAAATTCAAAATGGGCATGTATTTTTCAAAAAACAATAACATTTCTCAGTTTCAACAGTTGATACTGTATGTTCTCTTTGTACTATTTTTAAATTAAATAGTGGGATAAATTATTTGCACATAATTGTATTCTGTTTTTCTTTACATTTTACGCAGCATCCCAACTTTTTTGGAAACAGGGCTGTAGAAAAAGCCAGTTTAATTACAATTAGGGATGTAAAATATGTCAGTAGGTACAATGACAGTAATAGAATTAGGAAAATAGATGAAAGTACTTTACATAGAATATGAATAATAATATGCATAATAATAATATGCAGCGCAACAAAGTAGGTACAGAACAAGGTAATTCAAAATTTGGAAAATGTACTTGACTAGATTAAATTAATTTATGAAGCTCAACTGAAGTATTTGGATGACTAACATAGGCAAAAGACAAAAAAATGGTCTAATTGGCCACTGTTTGCTGACACACGGGGACCCTTTTCCACTATCGGGGGGCCAACGACAATAAGGCGGTTATTATTCCCTCTGGAGAACATACTGTAGTTCCAACTCCTCCAACCTGTCCCCAGTGGAACAAAGGGGGACCAATTAGTCCAGTATGAGGAGGGATACGACACTTGGCTGCCAGCTCTTCTAAACCACTCCACAACAACACATGCATGCCCCAAGCCTGCAGGCACATGTGCACAGTAAGACATGCAAGACACACCGACAGATACAGACAGATAGGAGCTGAGTATTCACGGAGAAACGTCATTTAAATCCACTTCCATTTTAATTAAACGCATCCTCATTCTGTCTTTGTCCTTCCTAACGTGTCGAGAACCTCCAACCGTCTTCCCTCGTCTCCCTTCCTTGCCATCAGACACAGAGAAGAGAGAAAAAGTCAGACAAAAGTTCAGTCCTAACCCAGAAAACAAATTGACTATTAACCTTCAGACCTTGACTGATTGCTTTACGGGGTTTCTTGAATCAGCACCTGCTATTTCTTAGAGTGATGATCCGCATTGGTTGGGGGGGTGGGGGGAGATGGAATCAGAGGGTTTCCCAGAAGTCAGAAAGGGTACCAGAGTGATCTTTGTACTACACAACACATGCTTTAAGAACACCATAACACACAGAACTGACACAGGAGCAGAGCATTACAAGCATCATGTTTATGTTGGTAAGGCCAATAAGAAGATGAATCATCCTGGTGTTTGCATTTTCCTGTGTTTCAGAAGTTCTTGTATTTCAGCTAAATGGGTGAGTTAGGCTAACTTGCTAGGAAAGTTATGCTAATCAGCTCAAAATCTTCCTTATCATGGCCAGATTATGCGCTCAGGAGCCTCGACTCCGTGAGGGCTCCCATATGAATCATTCAGATATGAATACATAAGAAATGTCAAAATGTTTTGATTTGCATGAAATGACAAATGTTTACCTCGCATGTGTCACAATGTGGAGCGGCAATGTCCATCCAGACATTTGCCATTTTGTACAAACAGACTTTCTCAAATAGCAGTTGAGTAGGACTGCTCTCACCTAATGCACTCTGACACCACATATAAACCAAGAGTCATGTCTGGTTCTATTATTCATTTGCCACTGTGAAAAAATAAACATTTTGATTTAGTCTATTGAGCACCAGAAGTGAACGTTGCAGATCTAGTTGGTGTTATACTATGGCTGACTGTCTTCAGTGGTGTAGTATTTGGTTCCAGCGCAGCAACTTATTTCTACCTCACCCTTCCCACATAATAGAGAGACAGAACTACACTGCGAAACCAGGCAACCATCTATCTCTGGAGCAATTACCGAGAAACCGCATCAACTTTAGCAAAGTATTTCAAAGTAATGATTCACAGCATGCACCACACATAAGAATAACTAGTACAAGAAAAACAGAGGTCGAAAGAGAGCAAGAGAGATAGCGACAGACAGAGGAGTCTCACCAGGGAGATCCCCATCCTCATTTATACGCTGCGGATTCCACAAAGCCCCAGTCAGCCGAAACATCCTCTGACTTTATTAGTGGGACGGGTGAGACTATGCCGTCAATCAAATGATAAAGAATAATACAGAAACCAAGACAGCCACAGGCAACCACAAAGGGAACCTGAGAGGAACCAAAATGGCTGCTGCTGTGTCACTTTGGCCTCACTGTTTTTTTCTTTATCTCCCTTTCACTTCAGTTAAATTTGAAGTGGTTGGGAAAGTGAAATAAACAGTGAGGAAACGTGACATACACAGAAATGTCAAAAGGTTGAAAATATGTCAGATACATTAGCTATGTATAGTGTTATAAAAAGGTTTTTAAAGTATTTCTTATGATAACTACAAAATTCAAATAGATTTATGGGCATAGCATACATTATCCCTGTACATATTGCCAAACTTAGTGAAAATTAAAAATGTAACATAATAATAATAAAGATTATCAACATGACAATACATAGAAAAGTAATAATGGACAAAAAAACTAACCTATAACAAAAAATACAATGGCATGGGACATGCACGTGTTGGTATGTCAAGCACTTTTCCTTATGGCAATATCTCTATCTCTCTAAAAAGCCAATCAGGAACATAACTATTATCATAAGTATCAATGCACATACATTGCAATTAAATCTTCTCTAATTTTAATGAAATAATCTCTCAACGTGTCTAAATAAATAAAAAAAATGTAAGGCAAAATGTTCATCCCTAGACCTCAGCCACCTGATCTCATGCGCTGTTCACTCACTGTTCACTCTGCTACTGTAGCTTACAGGTATGGATCCATAACATTATTCAGGACAGAGAGACTGAAAAAAAGCTTCTATCCGCAGGTCATCACATTGTTTTAACTTTTACTCTCAGCCTAAGATAATTAGCTTCATCCTCTAATTAGCATCATCTATTATTCCCACTGCTTATAAAACATGATGCTTTATTTCCTTCGGAACCACAATCGTTATTTTTTTCAAAACTAAGGCATTACAGAATTTTGCACCAGACATTTTTAAAAAAAAACAATTTATTCACAAGTCAATTGTGGCAAAAAACACTAACACTTTTTTTAAGAGAACCGCAGTAATTAAAGTCACACATGTTAAGCTTCACATTTAACACACTACTCAATAGCAGCACACATCAGACAGGCTGGGAGACAGAATTCATGCCAGTGTCTTGACTTGGATTTATTTTCTCTCTCACCAAAATTTGTGGATTTGTTTGTGTTTAATGATTTGTTTGCCGGGCAAGTTAATTTGTTCAGAGTTTACATGGAGAAAAATCTATGTTTTTGAGATTTTGGACAAACCTACTCATTCAAGGGTATTTCTAAATTACACTGGTGTGGAAACCAAATAAAGACCTATAGGAAACACTAGGGAAGGAGGATCTTAAATAGGGACATTGATGAGGAACTCAGATGAGGGCAATAATCACAAACAGGTGTCCGTGCTCCAAATCAGGGAGAGGGCATTGGATTCCACAGACGTAACAGTAACAAGGTACGGTTGGTATACAGAAGACCTACTGTACTGAAGTAGTCCACATTATGGCTAAGAACAGCTAAAAAAAAAAGGAAAGGAGAAACTGCAGTCCATCATTACTTTAAGACATGAAGGTCAGTCAATATAGAAAATGTTAAGAACTTTGTTGAAACTGTCTCTCACGAGGACCGCCACAGGAAAGGTAGAACCAGAGTTACCTCTGCTGCAAAGGATAAGTTTGTTAGATTTACCAGCCTCAGAAAATGGCAACCACCTGCACCTCTGATTGCAGCCCAAATAAATGCTCCACAGAGAGAAGACACATCTCAGCAACTGTTCAGAGGAAACTGCGTGAATCAGGCCTTCACGGTTGAATTGCTGCAAAGAAACCATTACACATGACGCACAAGAAATAGACATTGGTGGAAATCTATCCTTTGGTTTGCTGAGACCAAATTTGAGATTTTTGGTTCCAACCGCTGTGAGATGCAGAGTCGGTGAACGGATAATCTCTGCATGTGTGGTCCCCACTGTGAAGCATGGAGAAGGGGGTGTGATGGTGTGGGTGTGCTTTGCTGGTGACCCTGTCTGTGATTTATTTAGAATTCAAGGCCCACTCAACCAGCATGGCTAGTACAGCATTCTTTAGCAATACACCATCCCATCTGGTTTGTGCTTAGTGGGACCATCAGGAAAATGACTCAAAACAGACCCTTTCCTGTTTAAGTGCTAATGAACACTTTTTTTGGTTACTACACGATTCCATATGTGTTATTTAATTGTTTTGATATCTTCACTATTATTCTATAATGCGGAACTTAGTAAAAATAAAGAAATATACTTGAAGGTATGTCCAAATTTTGACTGGTACTGTGTGTGTATATATATATATATACAAATCTAGGTTTGAGGTGTTCAGATCACAAAGAAGAACATTTATGAGATGCAGATTAAATGGAAAGACGCTGGAAGAGTGCTTGATGCCATCTGTCAAGCATGGTGGAGGCAATGTGATGGTCTGGGGGTGCTTTGGTGGTGGTAAAGTGGGAGATTTGCAGAGGGTAAAAGGGATCTTGAAGAAGGAAGGCTATCACTCCATTTTGCCACGCCATGCCATACCCTGTGGATGGCGCTTGATTGTAATTTCCTCCTACAACAGGACAATGACCCAAAGCACAGCTCCAATTTATGCAAGAACTGTTTAGGGAAGAAGCAGTCAGCTGGTATTCTGTCTATAATGGAGGAGCCAGAAAAGTCACAGGATCTCAACCCAATTGAGCTGTTGTGGGAGCAGCTTGACCGTATGGTACGTAAGAAGTGCCCATTAAGCCAATCCATTATAAAAAGGATCAAATGTCAAAATGTAAAATTAAACACTGTTTTTCTTCCACATTTTCACCCGTAAATATGTTTAGCTCCAAAGAGCAGCCATTGGGCCGCTGTCACATAAACCGTGATTCATTGTTTCACCTTAGCTACACCCCATGCATGCTACACACACAAATCCACACATACTCACCCAAACCAGAGTAATCGATAACAGTAGTGTAAGACACATGATGAATTCTGCCTTCTGAGAGAGGAAATTGTTTTAAAGTACTTTTGGCGCGAGGAGACGACAAAGACATATAGTTTTCATATTGGCCAAAGGAAGACAAATACACTGTCTGAATAGATACACTTCCTCTGGGGATCATACTCACACACATTCCTACTGACAAATGAACAGTGTCCAGAGAACAATCCCACAATGCAGTAATGGATAAGACAGATGGTTGTCAGTTACTGATCTAGAGTGTACTGCTGCGACATCACCAAACACACACACACACACACACACACACACACACACACACACACACACACACACACACACACACACACACCAACGAACGCACTAATTCATTAAATAAATTAAATATAATGTGTAAATAATGTATGGATGTAAATGTGAATTATACATAATGTGTACATGAAAAAATATTCTGCAATTATTCTTCCAGCCACAGAGTGAGCAGGCAAGCTTGAGCAGCTGAGATAGCAAGACGCCAACTCTTTCATCTCTCCTTTTTTCATCGTCCTTCCATTTCTCCCTCTATTAAAACTAGCACTTTCCCAAAAGGGAACCAAATTAATTTTCTCCAACCTGCCTCAGCATATGATAACTTAATTAAATCCTCTATACTGTATTTCTTCTTGTAATTAGAGTCAACTGTTCACAAATCCTCAGCACAGTTTAATTCAAACACCCTCACTTACTTTAACAGAAAAAGGTTGCCTTTTACATAATACCCTTTCATTAACCAGCAAAGCTGCTCCGTTAGGTACCATTACATGGTTGCTGTTGTTGTTGTATTTCCCAGCGAATCTGCCACATTGACCTAGCGCTTGGATTTGAAGACGTTGTTTAGACTTCTCTGTTGGTTGTATTAGTCCATCGGTCTTCAGGGTTTGAATCCTGTGGGAAATATCAACCAGCCATCTGTCTGTCTAATCAAACCCAACTCCCAACCCAAAGACCTTCTGTTGTTGCAACCACTGCTGCCTCTGGAGCAGGTTGGGCCTCTGGAAGGTTGTTATGAACAGCAAAACACCAGCTGTAGATTTAAAATTAAAAGGGATAGCTCATCGCTAATAAGCCACTGCTGTTCTTTCCAAATATACTGGAATATAGAAAAAAAAAATGATTTCATTTGATATTAAGAACTAATGAAGCTAGGAAACATTATTTTGGAGCATGTAACATGACAGGCAAGTATTTGAAGCCAGGCCGTATATATCCAAAGTTCTCAAGTCTAGCAGCTGCCTTAATAGTGCTGCGATCTAGTTTGAATGTAGAACCAACTACACAGAACCAAATTCCATCAGTACACATGCTGGGTCTTAATTTGAAAAAACATGTTGCAGGATTTGTTTTATAGGTTTTTAAACTTTCTCAATTCCACTTTCAGAATGTTTTGCATAACAAAAATGAATCAGTCCCTAACAAAAACAATTCACACTTTTCAATCCACATATATATTAAATTGTGTATATTCTGCAGGATTATTTTGCCGCTTTAGCAAATTTGCTCAAAGATACGGCATCTGTACTGTACCAGCAACACAGTGACATCTTGGTCACCACCTCTCTGTAGCCATACTGTATATCTCAAGACGCCATCAAAGTCTTCTCATCCATGCCTAGAGAGAAAGAGCGAGGAAGGGGGATAAGGAGCTGCCTTTTTTTCATGTATTTTATTATAAATGTTTCTTATCATGGATTCTCTCTGAGAAGACAGCTATCTACCAGATTCTACAGATGATAGGTCAATATATCATGACACACACACAGAATCCCCACTTTAATTGAAGGCCCTGGCCTGAGATGGCCTTTGGTCTATCATTGGTCTGGTTGACTAAGTATTTTTACTGGTTTGACAGCTCTGTTGACATATAGTCTTATCAAGCACCCTTAATTCTATGGGCTCTGGTCAAAAGTAGGGCACTCTCTAGGGTGCACTGTGGGCCATTGCTTAGAACATGCTTAGAGAATACCAGGAAGTGCCGTAGTAAAAACCAATGGCCATCGATCACACAGCTGCTTAAGGGATGCACATGGAGTACAGAAAAGAAAAAGGCCCTGCAGGAGTAATTACATCTTCAGACATTACTCTTTTCCTCCAAAACACTCTGACCCCAGAGGGTAGAGAAGAAGGGGAGGAAATAAGAAAGAAAGAGAGAGAAGGACGTGAGCCTCTCCACATATACTCAGACCAGAAACACATGACCACAAACACATTTTGTAATTACTAACCCAACCCATCTAATTCTCTTCAAGAGGCTCAGGGCAGACCGTAAGAGAAGAGACCCAGGCACTCATGTCCCCTGGCTCTTTTACTAGTCCCTTTCTGTCTCTTTCTCCATCTTTCTATTTCACTCGCTCTTTTTCTCCCTTTCTAATTCTTTCTTCGTCTGTTTTTCTCTGTCTTTGTACATCTCCACAATAGAGACCAGAGACCTCTCGACTATATGAGCCAGAGAGTCAAGAGACTTCAAAAATGATTTCAAATGAAAAATGTAAAGAATGTCTGCAGAATAAATTTAGACCCCAAACTTATTTAACATCCTTCCTGTAAACAAACAGACACACACAGGTGTTTATAAGTGTCATGATCTACACTCACATAGTACAACTGCGGTATAAGTGTACGTTGTTGTGAAACACACAAACACAGAGGGTCTTTTCCCCTGGGCGATACCTGGTTGCCCTCCTCCCATCCCCTCACCTTGCAACAAAACATTTTAGTGGCTGCGCTCTTGAAGGATGAGGGATATTTAAAGTTAATTTCCTGCAATTTAGCCCACATTGCCATGGGGTATAAATGTAGCAATTTTAAAATAAATGTCATACAATTCATTTTACTTACTGGGCAGAGTGAGCAAATTTTCTGTAGCTCTAAACATTTTGCCATGGGGCAGAGAGGAAATTTGGCAATTTTAAAACAAATGTCATGCAATTCCACTAATTTTGCCATAATGGTAGAGATACACTTTGTCATTTCAAATCCCTTTTCTGCAATTCAATAAATTATTCCAGTCATTATATTCCAGTTTTGGTCATTTAGCTGACACTCTAATTCAAAGCAGCGTACATACATTATTTGGCAACCTGCATACATTCAGCAACTTAAAATGGGGTAACCTGGTATTATTTCTAAACGGTTCATCCAATATAATACATCCGATACAGATGGAAATACCCTTGAATTAAAGCAAACAGTCTGCACTTTATGACAGTCCGCATAGTCATTGCATCATTTCACTGTCCAAATACTTTTAAGTTTAAAGTGTTATTTTATCACGTTAATATGAACTGAAAAAGAATGAGTAACAAAATGTAGGTGGCACCCTGGAGATCAGGGTCCCCGGACATGTGCCCCTTATATTTGGGTTTGGGCCCCAAAATGGTGTCCGGGGGCTACACACTACACACACACACTACACACACACTACACACACTACACACACTACACACGCCCTGTCCCGACCCAGTCAGGCTCAGTCAGGCTCATTACATGTACAGTCCTTTGCTATGTTTAACAGTGAAACTAATTCAATTCATATATGGCCAGTAGTCACTGGGGAGAATCAACCAGGCCTTTCACCTGTTCCTGTGGCTCCTGGACTTAAAGAAGGCAAGGAAGCAAAGCTCTAACTGGACACCTGAAGTTAATAGTGAGGGCCTCCTTCTAGGGAGAGAAGGAACAGAGAGAGGGGCAATTTTTTTCAGTAGTTATAAATCAACTTGTATTGCCTGGCCTTGGCTTGTGTTAAACAGCCCAAGAGGGATTTGGCAGGATTGAGAGGGGAGGGGAGGGAGGAAAGTGAGGGGAGGAATTACAGCAGAGATGGAGGGGGGAGGAGAGAGAACAGAGACAATGAGATGGCTTTATCAAGCCCCCTGCTCACTCCAGATTCCAGTTCTTCACAAGGGGCTCTGCCTGCCATTCTACTAATGCCCAAGGAACAAGACATGTGGGGAATTTAGACACCAGTGGGGGGTGTCCCTTTTTGCCTGGGGTGTGGTGTGTGATCCTGTCGGGGGGCTACTGTCACCCCTATGTCTCCAATTCGCACCCTCCCTGCTTTCATTTTTTTTCCAGAAGTTGTGTTAAGCACAGGGGAGCAAAGGAGTGAGGAGGCTGTTGGCTAAGGCATTATACTGAGCTAATCCCACAAAGGGGGGGAGGGGGCAGAGTTCCAAAAAAAGAAAAGAAAAAAACAGAACTATAAACCAAAAGAGCCACCAGACTCTTATTCCAATAGCATGGAGCGCCAGCATCTGCTGTCTCCTGGCAGCCTCTCAATCCCGGTCAGTCGCTCCCCAAACCCACTCCTTCTACCATGAGGTACATATTTAAGTCATTTGAAGAAAAAAGAAATCTAAAAATTTTGAAAAAAGTATTCTACTGGCCCTCTGCCGGGTCCAGACGTGTGTGATCTGCTGACGTTCTGAAGTTCTGAAGCAAACTACAGTACCTGCCATCTTAAGACATATGTATCCCCCCACCTGGAGACCATGCCTGACAGTGCCAAATGGAACCCTATTCCATTTATAGTGCGCTACTTCTGACAAAAGCCCATAGGGGACCTAGTTAAAAAAAAGTACACACAATGGGAAACAGACTATTTGGGAAGCATGCTGGAAAAGCTTGAAACCGATCGACGAGACGGAAGTAAATCCCATGCCCCTGAACTCCCTGAGCCCGACGAGCCTCCCCCTCTGTGGAGAAACAAAATGTCACTCTGTTCAACTCCTTCACAAGAGCTAAAAATATGACCCTTATCGCACAAAAATGTCAGACGGCACAGAGCCTTATTATATACGCGTACGGGTCTGTGTGCATCTGCATACCCCAGATAGGTAATGACAAGGCACAGTGGAGCCACGGAGGGTTCGAAATAGCTGGTAGCCATGCAACAGAGAGCGACATGCTGCGTTTTGACAGGCAGGAGGATGGAGGGGGCACGCAGCAGACTGCAGCTGAAATAAAGAGAGGAATGGAGAGAAAGAAGAAGGAAAGAGGGTATGGGGAAGGATAGCTAAAAGGGGGAAAAGAAGGACAGTGGGGAGAAAGGGAAATGGAGAGAGAGAGGAGGGGAAGAGGGAAAGAAAGAATAAATGAGGGGGAGGCGAAAGAGAGAAAAAGGGGAGAGTAAAAAGGAGAGAGAGGGGGACAGAGATGCATGGTGAGACAGAAAAGGAGAAAGAGGGCAGAGAGAGGGGGAGAAAAGGCAGTGAAAGTAGTTAGATAAAGCAAGACATGTCACTGGAGAGAGACATATGTGAAAGAGAGGGGTTTAAAAGCAGATGGAGACAGAGAGGGGGAAAGGGAGAGGGAGAGAAGAGAGATCACTGAAAAGATTGAAAGAGAGGTGTAGCAAGGGGAGCAATGAAAATGTGAAGGAACTGCTCCGTTGTTTATTTTTGCTTGAGGGCTTGTCATAGTGAAGCCCACGCAGGCTGTCTCAAGAATGACAGCTATCTTAGGTCAACAGTGGTCGTCATTCTCCAAGTAGCATCTCATTCGACAGATGTAAATGATTGAACATTTTATTTTCAGGTGCCATATATGGATTTGATCTTACTGTTGTTGCAGTAAACTTCCTGCATAGCTTTTACTGTATTAAAGGTTTTAAATGAAATATTTTCTCTAAAGTATGTGGAAAACAAATTCAATCCAAACCCACATAATAATTCACAATTTGTTGTTTGCTTCAGGATTATTTTACTGACGTGGCTAACTGGCTCAAATTTAGATATGGCATTTGTTCAACGCTGATGAACGTATTTCTCTTCATATGAAATTGTCGAAGCGTGAGAAGTACCGGGCTTAGCCCAAGCCCACCACTCTGTGGCTTATTATAGGACTGAAGGTAAGGGGAGGTTTAGCCTGCTGGCTGCTCCTGTGACCCCCAAGAAAGCATGGATCAATCGGGAAGAAGGCCATGAGATATCTATGAATAAATATAAAGTAAGGGGAGATTGAACCAGCTCCCAATGGCTGGTTAAAATGGGCTGGGTGTATGGGATTGAGAGGACCATGGATCGAACTCTGGCAGGCAATAACAGTCTAGCAACGGGAAAGTGATCCCTGCGATAGGAGAAAGGTCAGAGTACGAGGAACAGAGATTGGAATCAAAGGTTAGACTATGTTCCGATGGCAGCAATAGTGGCTGTTATGTGAGTGTGTCTGAGTGTACGTGTACGTGTGTGTGGGGGGCTGAATAAAGGGCTGTTCATTATGTTTCTCATGCTGGCGCTAGATCTTCCTCCTTACCCCCTACTCTCATAGTATCGCCTTCACACCTGTACCCAACACAGTAATTCCTCACAGTAGACAGTGTCCAAATCAGACAGAGAAGTCATTGCTTCGTGTAAACCTGTGCAGACCAGGTCACTGGCACTAACTAAATCTCGCTCAGACCTCTCTGGCTACTTTCCTCTCCATCTCATTCTCTTCCTCTCTCACAAATTAAAATTGTATATCTCTCTCTGTCTATCTCACTTTCTTCCTTTTCCTCAAAAGCAATTTAGAGGGCTAATACCAGATAAAGGTTTTCAGATTTACTTGCCTCTCTCAAAAATTGCCACTGGCATTTTGCAATTGTTGTTGTTAAGTCCGTACCCTGGTGAAAATTGAAATGCATGTCTATGTATTGCCTGTGCTTCCACTCTGTTCAAAATCACCAAATGCACCCTCACACATGAGACCACAAGTACCCGCACGCACGTGCACACACACACACACACACACACACACACAAATCTTGAGATCCCAGCCAGGCATTGGAGATTTTTGCAGTCATCCCTTTTCTCTGCAGCTACAAACGGTTTGTGTCTTTTGCGTAACTTCGTCCCAGTGCTCAGAACAATCACTAATTTTTCTCTGTGAGAGCGTCAGTTTCTGTAAACACATCTGCTAACCCTAACACTAACCCATCAGCTCTCTTCGAAACAGAATGATAATAGTGTCCTAACATGAGGTAACTCCACTCCACATATTAATACATGCTGATCTCCAAGCTGCCAATTTGTTTTATTAATAGTGTTATCAAGTCCATCCCTAATCTCGATTGGGGTGTTAACATGGTGTAATGTTTAGGATACTGTATATAGAGTGGAATGCCCTCTGTAATTATTGGGACAATTAGCTTATAAGTCCTCACTTAAGGAGACGTTGGACCTTGTTTACACAAACACTGCAGAGGTTTACAATCCATTTCTCTCCCCCACCTGGGACAGTCTGATCACAGCTCATTGTTCCTTTTCCCCAAGTACACCCTCACTCACTCACATTTTCAACCTGTCACTGACCCAGGTTGTCCCGATGTGCTTCAAGACAACAACAATTCTGCCGGTGCCAAAACAACCTGCTGCAGCTAGCCTGAATGGACTACTGCCCTGTGGCACTCACCTCTATCATCATTACGTTTTTTGAGATGCTGATTCTGGCTCACTTCAAAGTCCGCTTACCACACACATTGGATCCCCATCAGTTTGTCTACTGTCAGAACAGGTCAACGGAATATGGCATCTCCACGACACTTCACTCTGCCCAGACTCACCTTGAAAACAGTAACACCTACGTGAGGTTGCGGTTCATTGACTTTAGCTCAGCGTTCAACACCATCATGCCCTCCAAGCTAGCTGTCAAACTGAGGGACCATGGCATCAGCACCTCCCTATGGAATTGGACTCCGGATTTCCTGACCAACAGACCCCAGACTAGACAAGTTCACCCCCAAAAGATCAGTCAGGCAAGACAAGTTCACCTAATCCACCCTGACCATGAGTACCGGTTTCCCTCATTGCTCCATGCTGAGCCCCTTTCTCTCCTCCCTCTTCATCCACGACTGCGTACCTGTGCATGGTCCTAACATCATCATGAAGTTCGTAGATGACACCATGGTAGGAGGACGAATCAGCAACAACAATGAGACGGTCTATGAGGAGGAGGTCCAGGACCTGGTGACGTGGTGCGTCGTCAATAACCTAGCCCTTAACTCCCAGAGCACCTAGGAGCTCATTCTGGACAACAGGAAGACCAAAAAGCTGCACACACACAGGAGAGGTCCACATCTCTGAGGATCTCTCCTGGACCCTCAACACTTCCACCCTCAACAAGAACGCACAACAGCGTCTCTACTTTCTGAGGAGCCTGAAGAAGGCCTGTCTCCTCAGATACTGGTAAACTTCTACTGCTGCACAATTGAGAGTATTCTGACCAACTGCATCACTGTGCGGTTTGGCAGCTGCTCTGCTTCTGACAGGAAGGCCCTGAAGCGGGCGGTGAAAACCACCTAGTACATCACCAGTTCCCAGCTCCCTGCGATCGTGGACCTCCAACGCAAACGGTGTCTGCTTAGGGCATGCAGCATCCGCAGGGAACCCTCCCTTCTCAGCCACGTTCTGTTTGACCCCCTTCCATCTGGTAGGAGGTTCAGAAGCCTCCATTCCCGCACCAGTAGACCAAGGAACAGCTTCTTCCCTACAGCTGTTACCCTGTTGAACTCTGTATCCCGGTGGTAGCCCTCCCCCCCAAAACCAACCCACCCTACTGCCCACTACTTCTCATATCTGCCTACCTCAGGACTCAATTGGATACTGCTGTTGTACATATTCATGTTTACTCATCCATCATTCTTCATTTACACTGTACTACCGGCAAAGCTGATTGACTACATACTTTATTATCCAACTGTACTATTACTATGACACATGTTCACTTTACTGAACATTTTTCATGTTAGTACTTTATATACTCACACTTTACAAGAGTTTTTGCAATGTACAAGAGTTTTTGATCCTAAACGTTTTTTGTCCTAGCACTTGTACTGTCAGGTCCTGGCTGGGGGCCTCTAGGCATCTGTATGCGCCTGGAGGCCACAGTCTGGACCTGACTGCAGAGGTGCCTCTAGGCATCTCTGTGGTACTGTTTCCTGTTCTACCAAATTAGAGACAGCAGTGTCTTGTTGTCTCTAATTGGGGACCCTATTTAAGTTCTTCTGTTTGCCTTTCAGTTTGTTGGTCATTGTTTTGAGTTGGCTGTCTGTACTGCTGCTCTTCAGTTCCGGTTTGGTACCACTCCTTTGGTTGTTTTCTGTTTTTACAATTAAAAGGATGATTCCCTATAGCTCTGTGCCTCAAATTCTGCCTCTAAACCATGACATGTACATTGCAATGACAATAAAGTTGTTAATAAATGACAAAGTAATCTCATCTCCTTTTGGATCAATATTCCAAAGGTTGAATTTGAAATAAAAAAAATAACTATGAGGTAAATGTATAGCTTTTATCTTGAGACTTTATATATTGGTTCTACCATTTAGATATGACAACCATTTTTATGCATAGTCCCCCTGTCTGGCCAAGTACACACTTTGAACAACCACAAACACAATTACTACTGTAATCTGAAGAGATCAATTCCTATCCATTCCTATCCTGAGGTGCAATAAACATCTGTGAAGCATGGCTGACATTGTAATACATTTGATAGGTCAGTAAACTGCAACAAGCTGCTCCCTGGTTCTGGAGAAGATTCGTTTTAGGCCATATAACTTCAAAAGGAGAAGCTTTCAACTAGTGTTTGGCCATACTAGTCGTGAAGGAGAGGCTGTCTAATATTATTCTCCCATGATTCTCATGAATGAAAGGCTGTCCACAATGTACAAAGCCTTTAGCTACGATTTGGAGAAGTGTAAACACAATAGCACTTGTACACTTCTTCACAATGTCCCCTTAAGGACGTCTGGTAGAATATAGGCCAGGTTTCCCAGAAAATGTGGAAGAAGATGAGGGAGCGGTGAAGGAGAGAGAGGTAGAAACACTGAGAGAGCTAGATGGTGGGAGAAAAAAAATGGAGAGCTAGTGACCGAGAGAACGAGGAAAACAATAAAGAAGAAGAAAACAAGGGAGGGAAAGAGTGAGAAAGAAAGTGAGATAAAGAGCCAAAAACAGAAAAAGATAGAGATATTAAGATAGTGACTGAAAGTGATAGATGAAGAGGGAGAGAGATAATAAAAGGAAAAGATAGGTAAAAATGGCAAGTACTGTTGATGAGCCAAGGAACAAATCCAAAGTCTGGCCAAAGATTTTATTGTATCTTACTAATATTTATAATAATAATAATAGTATTAATAACTTCTAATCAGTTGTCTGACCAGGTTCAGAATTCATTAAGTGGAACAAAGTAGGACAATTTAAAATGTTTCTTTCTGCATTGATCTCTTCTTCAAAAACACAATTTCATATTTTCTGAGAAAATCGTTTTTTGTTAGAAATAATCATAAATTACATTTTCCAATTGTTGTCTCTGTGGGAGTTAAGTAATTGACAGAAAGGAGAAAGGTAACCACTCACATTGAGCGTTCACGGTGTTCCATTCAGTGACATTAACATTTATAGAATTGCATTCGATTGAAAAGATGGGGGCACCTAAATCCTAAGGGCTTCTAGATTTAGTCCATTTAGTCATAAATCAATAAGAAGAAAATCATGGTTCATGTCAGGTTCATATATAATTTATTAAACAGCCTAGGCCCTAGCCCCAAAGAGTGACATGTCAGCGTGAGTCACTGTAAAAATAAAACATTACGTATTGTGTAGGAATATGATTTAATAATGGGACGGAACAATACTGAGTTAAAGCCATTGGCATACAGTACCAGTCAAAAGTTTGGACACACCCATTCAAGTGAACAGCTGGAGAGCCACACAATTGCTAGTGAGTTACACTCACATCTCAATTCAACTCAATTGTCCTCACTCCTCTACCTCCTCCACTGGTCTTCCCTCCTCCTGCTCTCCTCTCAACTAAAATATTTTTAGTCATTTAGCAGACACTCTTCTTTCCCTCTCAGCCTTATCCCCCTCTTCTTAAATAATAAAAACAAGTACATACTAGGCATAGACCTAAAGTTTTTGTCAATGATCTGCAACCCAATCAGAATTGACAAACTTGTGTTACAAGACGTTGTACAGCAGAGGGGTTGTTTGTTAACCATCTTCATTTGGGTCAATATCATCTACAATGCATGCTACACTTGTAACAGATGGTGAATAGGATTAAGTGAGGTACCGTATGTACATATCAGTGCAAACAAGGCACAGTACAATATGTGTACTTCATGCTGCAAAAGCGGCTGTATATTTCTTGTAATTTTAGAACACACACATGTTTTTTTGCTAAATTGGCTTATCTCAAAAGCACTTGTTAATGAGATGTGTGTGTACCTGTGTGTGCTTGAGATAGCCAGAGAGCACTTGTTTAGCTCTCCACCAGTACACTGCTTCTCTTGCAAGGCATGAGCTGCCAAATTCAAAATACCTCGCAACTAAACAAGCAAATTACAGCCTGAATGACTGAACAACACAGACATTACTTCTTAAACAGGTAGTGCAGATTTGGGGAATATAAAATAACCAGATACGTTTTGGAGGAAAATAAGATGCCGTACAACCAAACACCAAAGCCAGGTGGAACCGGAGATACGGTGAAAAACAGAAGTAGTTATTCTACATCTTCAGTCTGGGCTTTGCCTTTACTTTGGAACATTGTTTGACTGTAACACAATGTGGCAGTTAGCTGGAATCTCATGAGCAGCCAAAAAATGTTTCGATATGAAACACCTGTGTATTAATTAAATTATTTATTCATATCTGTTTTCCAGCAATCCCCATTAACAGCTTTTTTTTATTGATTAGGGTCCCCGTTCTCAACAACTACTAGTTGTTCTCAAAATTCCCATACTGTTTGTTTTGTTTTGTGTGTTCAATAAAAATATTTGAAAACCAAAAAGTAGTATACATGAGGAAGAGTGTTCTTTGGGATTCAGGCTAATTCATTTAGTGGTTAGGCCAGAACTAGTGCTGTGCAATCGGAAAAATATGTTCTGACCTTAAGAAAGACAGTCAAACCTAATTGCTGGCATGCCCAAAGTGGCAGCCATACACCTCTCCAATTTGGTGCAGCTGGGTTAAAAAAATGGAAGTCAAATTTCTTCTGGAACTTGTGCCCAATGGATGACTAAGCAAATTTAAATCTTAATGTTTAATCAGACATTTCACTACGCTCTGGGTACATATCATTTAAGAGAAGAGATATGAACGATAAATGAAAAGCACACCAAACCTGTGTTTTGAAAATTATAATCCAGTCTATGGGCCAAATGTCAATAATTTGTGAAAGATGCAAAATCACAATAAGTCTAAAGCAAACAAACTCAGATTTTTCTCATAAATCCAGGTGTTTATGACAGCCCTACCATCTACGGATCTGTCATTTAAATGTATATATTCTTTTCATAAGAGATAATGCCAAATACAAGCACAGAGTATATTGTATTGTATTTTCAAAAAATATGCATTCAGGCTCAATGCAAATGCAGAGAGTAAAATCCGAATGAGCATCAAAACAGAAGACTGATGTTGAGATGAGACAAATGCCTTTTATGGTTGTAGCTCTTTCCATCTCACTCTTTCTTCCTCTTAATCTAGCAACAGTCATCAGACCTATAAAAACAGTTCTAATAAATGTAACAGATGAACAATGTATGACAATACTCACAACCTTTAGATTGTATTTTAAATCCATACATACATCGAAATGATATGCACCCTTTTAAATAAGTTTTACAATTATTTGAACAGGTGGAAGCGAGGAGCATACAAGAAAAATGTGATCTGTCTAACCCAAAACACTGTAAAAAATAAATGGTTCTTGGAGGATCCTTAAGGGGTTTTTCAAATTGAAACTCTGGGGGAACCTGTCAAGATTTTCATTTTCAAAAGATGAAAAGGGTATTTCAAAGAAGTAATTCAATTGTTCCTCAAATAATTATTTGAAGAACCTACCACCTCAAAAATCAACTGTAAAAGCTTCTTCAAAAGATTTTTCAAGGAACCTTTAAATAAGGGATTCCATTGAGCTCATTTTAGCCAGTGCCGGGTGAGTTACAAAAGTTTAAATAACGAATCGCACAAGTGTAGGAATGAGTCACTAGAGTATAATGAAGACAATGCATCCAGCGAGATTTAAGTGGCTACAGGATTTTGTATTCCTCACCCACAGGAGAGTGATCCCTGAAAATGGCACATCCTCAGGTGCACAGGGCTTTATTCATTTAATCTCTGTCTCTCTTTACACAGGGTTTTTAGCTGTGTGTCTTTACTTCTTTCTCTCTCTCTTTGCCGTCCCTATTTCTTTCCTGTGGCAAGTGGCATAGCGGTTGGTGTATCTGATCAGTCACCAAGTGGTTTCCGTATGGAATGTCTGAGCTGAGAAAGCAAAAATAAAAATATATAAATATTTTGTCCCTGAGCAAGACAGTTCACCCTAATGGCTCCCCAGGTGCCTATGGAAGCAGCCCCCTACATCTTCTTAATTTAGAGGCGTTCAGTTAACAGCATTCAGTTAATAACATTTTGGTTAGACCTGGTGTTTAATTGACAGCAAGATGAATTTATTCTATCACCATAAATGCTGTCTTTCTCCCCCCTCTCTCTACCTACGGGTCTTTCTCCTTGTCTTTCGAGCTATTCCTAAAATGGTGGTTCTTCAACTGGTTCTTCTCATGGTCACGAGTCCCTGGAATCTGCCATGTCATTTATCCTCACAGCACAAGACAAAGGTTCCGTTACCAGAAAACTCCACGCACTGGCATTTGAATGAACACAGGCCAATTAAGGCAGTAGGAGATTCATTGGTACTCAGGTGTGCATCCAGCATGATAGCACTAATAACTAAAGAATACGAAGTCATTAAAGTAATAAAGAATACCATTAAGAGTCTCCTGAGTCCTTAAGGCAGGTGAATCTCATCATGTATTCATTACCACTCCACATTAATCACCAGCGTGTCTCTCACCCGTCTCCAGACATTGACACGAGGAGAGGCTCTTGACGATAGAAGCTGAACAGGAGTACATGAGGCATAGAGCTTTTCCTTTCTCAGTTGAACTTCTTTCCCTGATTCTTACACATTTCCCTGAGCTGGAAGCCCCAGCATACATACCTGTTTGTCAAATGGCCATCCTCATTACACTACCTTCCACTCTTCTCGTCTCTCACACATAACTCGGTCTCATAAAAGTCTGCGTATGTGTGTCTATATGTCCTCCCCATTACTGATCGTACAGACAGAGCCCAGCTGTTCTCGCCCCTTGACATTTCCGCCCAGATGAATATGGATGAGGACTATGTGCGTGAGTGTGTGCCTTCGTGCGATCCGCCTGATGTGCCCAGTGGCTGGTAAATACACCAACATCTCAGCTCATGAAATCTCATGAACCAAAGTAGTTTCAAAGACTCTTGCAGATTCTCCATTCCCTACTGGTCTTATTATCAGCCTTGTAATATCTGCTTTAATAAATTAGTCCAGCGACCTCACCTAGGGGTTAACAGGGAGAGTTGTACTTTAATCATTAGGTAAATAAACATGAGGTATCGATTGCCACTTCAACCCCAGTCACGGATTCCACATCTCCTCCTTCCCCATCCAGTCCCCATTCTCGTCCCTTTCACATTCTTATCTTCTCTTTCTGTTCTGTCACATAGGTGTCGACCCGACTGACACACTCGTCAAATACTCTCACACATCCCCTTCAACTCTTTAACCCCAATCTTGCAATGTGTTACGATATGTTTAAAGACACTAGCCTGTACATGCGGCAAACAACAAAACAGCAAAAACAATAGCCAACAATCCTATAACGGGCAGGTTAGTTTTAGGAACCAGCAGTGTCCTGACGGAACCAGCGGTGTCCTGACGGAACCAGTGATGTCCTGACGGAACCAGCAGTGTCCTGACGGTACCAGCAGTGTCCTGACGGTACCAGCAGTGTCCTGACAGAACCAGCAGTGTCCAGATTGTACCCAACAATAATGGTTCTATAGTTTCACTCAGCCATAACTTGAAGGTCTGGACAGTTATTTTATCAGCCCAAACTATTTCCAGCATGTATTGTCAATATGTATGTTACATTTCAAGAACCAATCCCTCCCCTCTCATTTGTCTGTCTTTTTAAACTGTGATTATAAACATTAACACATTTTAATCCCCATCTTAACCACACTGCTTACAAACATATTTACTAGCCCCTTTTAAGTAAATCCGATCTCTACCTCAGCTCACTCCTCAACATTTGCTATTCCAATAGAAATTTATACTTTGTTAACACCTTAAGCACCCACTTCATTTGGCCATCGTTGAATCCAGTTCTCTGCCGCCAGTGACTGGAACAAACTGCAAAAGAGCCCTAACCCTGACACTTACAGGTCAACTTTGTAAGAATTAACTAACAAATCTGCTATCTGATACAGATATACCTATGATACACCTGCTAAATCATCAACTCTATCAATATGTTTTGTTTTAATATTGAATAATTGGATGATTATCTTTATTTACCTCTATAGAGGTAAATAAAGTTTGTTTAATGGTTTTCCATTTTCCATTACATTATGTATGTGGTTTTGTGTTGTTTTTCTGTCTCCTTACAATTGAATGATTTTCATCCGGTTGTTAATAAAAATGTTTAACTGACTAACCTGGTTAAACAACATCAAAATAGGAAACAATTAATGAGAAATCTGCAAACAGTTACAGTTGTGATCTACAATTTCCAGGATCTCCTCATGCACCTACAGTAATACAATCGTCCAGTAATCACTGTTAAATCTTCACCCAGACACGTTTTTCATTGGTTTTGTTGTGTTGTGAAGCATAAGTGATTTATAGCAGCTTTTCCCCAATTTAGCTGTTTTTCTACCATGGCTTTTTCCAAGCTTCATGTATAGGAAAGTTGTTTTTACACAAGGGGTTCAGAAAAACAAGCCCAACCAACAGGTATGACAACAAAACTGTTGTGAATTTGCCACAACAAGAGCAAAGGTCGGACAGCATAACCAGCAAATACCAAAGAGCAAATATTTCAACAGTGAGGACAGCAGAGAAACCAAAGCCTAGAGATCTGCAGTTCAGCCCCATAGCGCTTTGGACAGCGTCCAACTTTTCAACCAGAGTCGCCTGATTTAGGAAAACAGTTTTGAAACCTAACACCAAAAACTCACCCCAGTGGTTTCTCCAGGCGACTGGCAGGTGACCCCACGATCTCTCCCAGGGTACAGAACACTTGACCCAAAAAGTCCTGAGAGGGGGAGAGGAGGAGGGGAGGGAAGAGAAAAATAAAGACAAGAGAGGCAGAGATAGACAGGAAGGCAGAGGTATAGTGTTACCAGGATGAGACACCCAGGAGAGGGGACGTCAACACGGATAAAGGGCGTTTGGAAACAACGTGGGGTCAAAATCGGACAAGCTTTTGGAGTTAGCAAGAGCCATTGAAAGGAGGAAGGTTATATACAGAGGTGATTGTTGGAGGGTCACATGCTTAACAGCTGTGTGTGTTTTGGTACAGTATCTATAGCTACAGTGTTACTATGATCACAGTACTTAAAGAGAGGAGAGATGTGGAGACGTACGTTGAGATCAGATGGCTTCCAGAGGGCAGGGGAGAGCAGGCAGCAAAACAACAACAGTAACAACAGAGCACATCATGTACACACAAACACTACAATTCCCAGAACACCTTGCACCACACAAACCAGGAAGTGGGTCAGGAGAGAAAACAGATCATGTGCAATATACTATGTCAGTCTTTAAATAACTCATATTAGGCAGGAATACAAGCATCTAAGAAATCATGTGGTTGGAGGTATGCAAAACTGTTTTTATCCAAATATATAAAATAATCGGTTAGAGGGATTATTTGTATGAATGCCTCTCCAAATATGTTTTCTTCCAACAGTCTCCCAAGCAATGGAAATTTTGTAATCTTTCTGTAAGCAGTCAAATTGTGACATGATAAATCATATCAACCTGCTAATTCAAATGTGGAGACGTTTGGAGAAAAGCATTTCATGACAATTAAATTATTTCTGTTTTTACTAATATAGTACTACAGTACTACCACATTATTTGCTGGATCCAGACATGTTAAACATAGTACAGGTGTTGGTCATATAATTAGAATATCATCAAAAATTTGATTTATTACAGTAATTCCATTCAAAAAGTGAAACTTGGATATTATATTCATTCATTACACACAGACTGATATGTTTCAAATGTTTATTTCATTTAATTGTGATGATTAAAACTGACAACTAATGAAAATCCCAAATTCAGTATCTCCGAAAATTAGAATATTACTTAAGACCAATACAAAAAAAGGATTTTTAGAAATGTTGGCCAGCTGAAAAGTATGAACATGAAAAGTATGAGCATGTACAGCACTCAATACTTAGTTGGGGCTCCTTTTGCCTGAATTACTGCAGCAATGCGGCGTGGCATGGAGTCGATCAGTCTGTGGCACTGCTCAGGTGTTATGAGAGC